>SJXQ01012653.1:157643-277535 GCA_006408695.1 Aepyceros melampus
GGGTGGGAAGGGAACAAGAGAAGAGACACTTAGATGATGAAGTTAAACCGCTGGGGCAGTTTCTTGTCAATTTCACGCGGGCAAAGCGTGCCTCTCGTGGGTTACAAGAAACGCCGGGTCCTTCCATCCCTAGCCAAGTTGCCTGAATCTTCCCCCTAGGCGCGCGCGCGCGCGCACGCACACACGCACACGCACACACACACACACACACACACACACACACACCCCACACACACCCCCCAAAACCTAGGACTCGTCCTACAGGCTTTGGGAAAAGAAAAAAAAAGTCCTCAATCACCACCTCCTTCTCGCCGTCCCCCTCCTCCCCCCCCCAGCGGGCAGCCAAGGAGAGCTGGAGGCGGGGGAGGGGAAGGGGAGGAGAAGCGACGCAAGTGGGCAGCTTTTCAGCGCCGGCGAGGCGCGGGAGGAGGAGAGGCGGCGGGGAGGCGCAGCCGCTCACCTGCGGGGCAGGGCGCGGAGGAGGGACCAGGCTGCGCGCTCTGCGGCGGAGCTGGGACGCATCCGCAGCCCCGCACGCGGCTAAGCCCCGGGCGTCTCCCACCCCTCGGCCCGGGGAACCGGAGGGGTACAGCTCTTTGACAAGCGGCCCGGCGGAGGCGTGGAGAGCGGCGAGCAAAAGAGCGAGCGAGCCAGACTGAAGAAACTCGAGCCGGGAACAAAGAGGAGTCGGGGTGTGTGTGTGTGTGTGTGTGTGTGTGAGTGTGAGTGTGTGTGTGCCGGCTCCAGCTCTCGGCAGAATCTTTTGGGTCCGAGGTCCCTGCTGTGACGCCCGGAGACCCAGCAGTGCCCTCCACTGCCGACTCCCTGCGCTCGCCGGCACAAACTTTATTCTTGGCAAACTTCTTCTCTTTCTCTTCCCCTCCTCCTCCGCCCCCCACCTTCTCCTCCGGCAGACTGAATGCGCCTGGAGAAGGAAAACCGAAGCGAAAGGGAAGGAAATAAGAAGCTTTGAAACGGACATCTCCAACCCGGGTGGCTTTTTTTTTTTTTTTTAATCCTCCAGGAAGTGGACGTTTCATTATCTTCTGATTCTCCTTACACCGTCTCTACTGGGGTAAACGGGGCCGTTTTGCCCAGCTAGCTCCTTTTCTCGGGAAACAAACTCCTGGATCGTCATTCAGGGAAGCTAAGGTGGAGAGATCTGCGAAGAGTCGCACCGACAGACCCTCCCGTGCACTTTGGAGAGTCCAATCTCTCCAGAACCGGCGTCCTCCGCGCGCAGACCCCGGAGACGCCGGGGGCGTGGGGCGGCCGCCCTGGCAGCCTAGCCTAGCGCGCGGCACAGACGCCCCCAGAGGCGCCGGCCGCCGCGGTCCTCGCCGCCCTGTGTTGTTCGGCCTCGGGGACGGGCGCCGGCATCGGTCTCCGCCGAGTGGGAAGGCGCGGGCGGCCACCAGGGCTCGGGTGCCGCTGCAGCAGCTCCGGCTGCCGGCTGCCAGCCCGGCGCTCTCCAGCCCGGCTTCCGCCCGCTCTACTCCCTGACGCATCCTTCCAATTCTCCTTCTCCTCTCCCCCTTTTCGTTGATCCCTTCTCTTTTCTGCTGTTGCCTGGGGTGCTCCCCCCGCGGAGCGGAGATTATACAGTGGTCGGGATGCCCCAACTCTCCGGGGCAGGCGGCGGCGGTGGGGGGGACCCGGAACTCTGCGCTACGGACGAGATGATCCCTTTCAAGGACGAGGGCGATCCTCAGAAGGAGAAGATCTTCGCCGAGATCAGTCACCCTGAAGAGGAAGGTGACTTAGCCGACATCAAATCTTCCTTGGTTAACGAATCCGAAATCATCCCGGCGAGCAACGGACACGAGGTGAGCTGGCCGCTGCCCTATCCCTGAGAGGCGTGCCGGGTCCCGGGAAAGAGCCGAGCGAGGAAGGGAGGGAAGGCGCCGGGCAGCCCGAGTCCCGAGTAGATCTGCTGGGAGCGGGATGGGGGGGGGGTGGCTGGGCTTCTGGTCAGCGTTCTTCCTGTGTGTGGGGTGGAGGGGTGTGCAGGGAAGCGTCCAAGTGTATCAGTTTTGGCGTTCGGTGACTAAACCGTTGGTTTGCGGCCAGGAGAACCTGCGCTTAACCCATTGACGTTTCGCCTTCGGCCTTTTTGGTGGGGTTTAGAGGGTGCGGTGCATTAAGGCGAGGATGTCTGAACAGCGCTCCTAAGAAGTTCTTCCGTAGGACGGAAAACAAAGTGCACCCGCTATCTCTCGGTAGATGTCTGCAAAAGTGGTACACCACCAAAGGCTTAGGTACAGAAGAGCAGAGCCGCAGGGAGAGAGGAAGGGGTGGCGGGCCCAACTGCCGCCGAGTGGGGCTAGCATGGGGCCTGCCTGCGGAGGGGGCGCGCGCCCGGGCGGCGGGGGCGGTGCGGAGCCAGGTCCTCGCGGCCGCCGGGCCAGCTGCCGGAGCCGTGGGCGCGCCGAGCTGAGCCACCCCAGGAAGGCTCTCTCACTACCGGCTGGTTTTCCCCATCCATCGCCACTTAAAGGGGGAAAAAAAGCACGCTTCTATTTGGGCCCGAATCAGGCCTTAAATCTATGCAGAAGAAGGGCGAGTCAGAGAGAGGCAGCGGAAGCCAGGGCACCCACTCAGGGGAGGGTGGAAAGGGCTTATCAGATCTCTTGGCCCGCTGCGGGCGATAGCGTTGGTAACCCGAGTAGAGTAAATAGAGACACGTGGGTGCTGGCGAGAGCAAGCAGCTAGCGGGACCTCGCGGAAGGGCTATTTCAGGCCTCGAGGAGAGCTTCAGAGGTGGGGGAGGCGGATGGACCCTGATATCCGACACTCCACTGGCCACCGTTGTTCAACAACTGGGAGACGCTTTGGAGGAAATCCGGTAGAAAAGTCCTGACACTCAAATGGTTTCACCAACGCTTTTTCCCTCCAAAGAAATTTGGAGGGTATATTCTTTTTCCTTAAATGGCATCCTTCTGCCCCCAAAAAGAAAGCCTGTGGTTTTGGGGGCGGAGACATTTTGTGTTTTAAACAGCAAGTTTAAGAGCACCTCAGAATTACCTTCTTTATCCCAATGGCAGGGGTGAGTAACGCGCTTTGGAAGGCCCAGGGCCTGATTCCTAAGGAAAACATTGGGATGTTCTCTCTCCCGTGAATCTTTCATCTAAACATGCCAACTTTGGGGGGAAACTGGGGTTGCTCAGAGCATACTTAACTCCACTTAAAAGATTTGTGACTGTGTATTCGGCGGGGAGAGGAGGTCACTGGGAGGACACATGTCCAAGGAACCAAATAGCTCCGAAACACTTGAGGCCAAACTCATATTTGTAGAACAGCCTTTTCAAATTTCTACCCTTTTTCCTTGCCCTTCCTTTTTCTATAAATAAATTTGCCACCCACTTCACATTTTCTACATGTTTTTGCCTTGGGGAGAAGGGCGCTGCGTTTGAAGCCCCAGAACTCAGGTATTAGGGCTGTGTTAATCTTTGCTGGTGATAAGTGGGCATGGGGCAGACCCAAGGAAGACGCTGAAGGGGCAATACCACCGATTTGCACGTGGTTGAGTCTGGGTGGATGGTGGTTACCAGAACTGGTATTAGCTGGGCTACCTTTTAGATGTCTGTAGCTCGACTCTCAAGTTTTCTTCCTTTAACCACAGATAGTTCACTTTTCTCCTGTAAGCTCGCACTGACAGCCATGGTAGCTTAGGAGGAGTGGAGCTCCTGCTGTGATTGGTTTGGGACAGTTGCCTAAGACCCTGACTTGTGAGTCATGGACTTGTTTTTATTTAAAATGTCATTTTCAGTTGTAAAATGATATTTCAGCCTGCTTTTAATCAGCTCTGACTGAAGTAAATAGTGGTTGAAGAAGCTATCAAAATGATCAAGCCCCGTAACTCAAATACTTATCATATTAGGTATCCAAGTAGTCTTGATGTATTTTAGTAAACAGTGGTCAGAACAGCATGTGTATTGTTGACAAGTTCGTTTCAGTTATTATTGTCATTTATAGTTTCTAGTACTGTAGAGGTAGTTTTCAGGAACACATTGAAAAGATTTCGGAGGACTCAGTCCTAGCCTGTCCTCTTAGACTAAATAAAACAGGTAGGTTGAGTTGCATCTAATTCCCCTCTTTTGAGTTACCAGTGGATATGCACTTATATCATCATTGTCACAAACTCTAAAGCAATTTTCTTTCTTTTGGGGGTGGGGATTTGTGCTGGTAGGTGGCCAGACAAGCACAAACCTCTCAGGAGTCCTACCATGACAAGGCCAGAGAACATCCTGATGATGGTAAGATGCTAATTCTACTTCTCCCACTTCATTATTTAACACGTACAATTTGTGAATATTGGTACATTTTGCTATTTTTATTTGCATCCAAAAAACTCAAAGCATATGTAATAAGATTGTGCCCATTGTTTGAGCAAATTGGTAAAGAAAACCCAGAAAACTTATTGCTCACCTCTAATACATATTTCCATAATTATAAAACTGAATGAGTTAAGGGCCTTTGAATTTCCTTTGGCTTCCAGATTCTTTATGGAAGAGAAATGTCTGTAATGAGTATTCCTCTTTTCCTCATTTTCCCTAATATTCTAATTGTCATAGATCTTTAGTATTTTTTGTCATGCATTTTTACAGAGTGACAGTCTACACCAATTTATTTTCCAATAGGAATAGTTTCAAGTGGGCCTTCATTTGTTTGCTGTTTCTTGTTTTAGTGAGAAGGCAGGCACTATATGCGCAGACTAAATATAACTCAATAAAGAATCTAATATGTAAAAATATAACACTTTAATCTTAAAGTTAAGAACTATGCATATGAAACATGATGGATTTTTCTCGCTATTTCTGATTCTTGCTCAAAACTGTAAAAATCCTGCATATTTTTTTTTTGAGACTTAAGGAGAACTCCCTGTGACTTTAAAAGAATCTGTAATCTGTAGGGTTCCCTTGTCAAACAGCCTGCATTTCTGTTCTCCTTTAATTACTTAAAATTGGCCTGACCAGAATGAAGGGTTCGCACATACATGTCAGCCGGGGGAAGAAAGGAAGAGAACTATAATATCAAGCTTCCTTCTGAGCTACAAAGTAGATGCACAGATAAAAGGGAAGAAATGTATACACTGAACACACACACACATGCAAACACACTTTTCTTTGGCAGTGTGATATAAATGTAGCACATAAAATGAAGTCTCCTGGAGTTAATCCTTCATAAATTTGGGTAGTTGCCCATATGCTAGACACAACTTGCTCCGTCAGTAAAATCTAGAAATTTTCCAGAAATCCAGAAGTACAGGTAGAATTTTTGAGTTTGCCTATAAAGTGGAGCATACTTTAAGTGTATATGTGTGTGTATAGATGAATAGCCTAGTGAATTTATATTATAGCTTTGTATGCCTTTTTTCATGTGTCTGTATTTCTTAGTCCAGTTTGTTAGTATTAGAGCAAATTAAGTTAGATGGATAACACTTATTTTGTAAAAACACCAGTCAGTAGTGGAAGTAAATTGAACCACATGTTTTTAAAACATCTGGTTCACTGCTAAGCCATTTAAGAGAGTAAATACTGTCAATATAAAATAGAGCATAATAACCCAGTTATAATATTTTGTAAACAAATCTTTTACGTAAAGTCTATAGTAGAACTATTAACTTTTCAATGAAAAATACAGTGATAATAAAAGGAAGTCAAAGCATCATTGATTGTTCTTTGCCTTCTCTTAGGAAAGCATCCAGATGGAGGTCTCTACAATAAGGGACCCTCTTACTCGAGTTATTCTGGATACATAATGATGCCAAATATGAATAATGACCCATACATGTCAAATGGATCTCTTTCTCCACCCATCCCAAGAACAGTGAGTAACATGCTGATGTTGCAAATTATTTTCAGAAGTGCAAATTAATTTGTATTTTTGGCAAAATATTTGTTTTTTTAAACTTACCAGAAATGTTTTCATTATATATGACCAGTTGTTGCTAAATAAGACATGCTATAAGGAATGGCTGCCTTTAAATGGTGCTACTTTTTGATATTTTGACTTTTGGATATTGGCTTTTGGTTTATTGGTTGAGGTGAATAAAAAAACAGATCATGAACTCTCATGATATCAAGTGAATTTAAATCAACAAACTCATGATTTTATGAGCATTATGCTTTCTACTCTGATGAGAGAGATAAATTGATTTAATCTTTCAATTAACTAAGTGGTCTATGGCTTTCACTGCTGGTAAGCTATGTAGAATCAGAATTCCTTTGGCTCACTTGGAACTGAACATTGGTAATGTTACTCCAGCTTTTAAAACAGTGTCTCATTTTATTGTGTTAGCTAATGTTTCTTTAAAATCAGTTTAGTGTGGGGGAGCAATGAGCTATTTTTACTTTATTGTCAGTTGCTAAGAAGTATAGCTTGAAAATAACTCTTAATGAAAAAAAATTTTTTAAGTGGTGGCTCAGTTAACTTAAATTCTAAAAATGTGGAGGCATTATAACGGTCTTATACATTATGGTTAACATGGAAACCTCAATTTATATAGTAAGAAAACATCCAAAGGGTAACTTGTGTAGTACGTGAATGTGAAATGGAGTTCTCCCTGAGGTTCATCTCTTTGGAGGTAGTGGTGGATTTTTACTGATCCATCAATATATTTACCTTCTATCTGGCCTCACTCTCCCTGTGCCACCCAAACCCCAATGCAAAACATATTTGTTTGGGTCTTGGGGATGATGTTTCAGTCTAACTGGCCCTCCTGCAAGTCAAATCTAGGATCATAAAATGGAACCTGTATCTTTGCCCTATTAGCCCAGTGCTTTCACCAAGTGAAAAGGGGAAAAAAAGAAATAAGTGGAAGATATCTGGGGCAACGACTGTCGTTGATATCTCAATGGACAGAATCTGGGAACCATGAGATACTCCAAAGTAGAAAAGAGAAATATTTCCTAATCAGTCATGAACAAATAAAGAGTATTTGTGGTTATCGTGATTATCTGTGGCCCTCAGCTGTTGAAGAGATCGATCTAGGAAATATAACCACTTTTGGGGGAGGCACTGTGATTTAAAAGTTATTTTTTCCCATGAATTTCAAAAAGATATTTGACCTCTTAAGTAGGGAGTAAGGTTTTTCCAGTTTTCACATAGAAGCTAGAATGGAGATCTAGGAAATCTTATGATGGTTGTTATAGGAAACTGATTTCACATTTTATTTTAAAAGGCTTTTCAAATATTTAATGATAGAACTGTGTGTGTGGTACATATGAATCTCTTACCTAAAAAGTGAAGAAACTAATAGAAGCAAATACACGTTTTAACATTTAGAGACCACCCAGATAAATGCTTCTGAGTTTTAAAATTTGTAGGAGACTTTGTTTCTGTTGAATAAATATGCATACATATCAGATAATTTAAAGTTGGGCTATTTTTTTCTTGCTGATGTTTTGAAGGGGTGGGGGAAGGAGACTATATTTTAGATAAGAAATAACTGAAGATTTCTGCTGAAGGCTTTTTAGAATAACAAATAATCTTTCCAACACATCAAGCTATAGTCTCTGACTTGCTAACAATAGAAAATAGCCACTAAAATAATCTTACACTTTTAGGCTGTGAACACAGTTAATGCTTAATAAGTATTTGTGGAATGTGTTCTTCAGTTCAACCAGTTCTTTCAAGGCAATAATTTTTTAAAAGTCAATATAAAAATCTATTGTTATTTATATTGTTATTCCCAAGAATATTGAAAATTAAGCTGCTCTTCCTCTTTAAACCAGCCTTTTCCCCTAGCCCCTCAGTATACTAATCATTTTAAATTGATAGAATGGAAAGTATTTATTGTTAGTGTATATATTAAAATTTTGAGGTCAGTGAATTGAACAGTCATTCATTGTTTAGGAAAGATTTGTGGGCAGAATAAATGTTGGTGGGGGTAGAGTGGAGGAAAGGGGTGTGGTTAGGAAACAGTTACCTTACCCTCCTATCTGCTGCTTTGCTTTTATTCTGTTCCATTTTAGAACACTTTTATTTTAGGCACCTTTTCTTGCCAGTATTCTGCAGTTAGCCCAATTCCAGAAGCTTTGCAGTTTTAACCACAAGACTATGTTCAATTTTTCTCTTTTAGGGTCCAGCCGAAGTGGGTCGCAGTCTTTAGTTTTTAATATGTAACAGCTGTTTTTAATGCTAAGTCCCAAAGCACTTTAACCGGAAGGCAACCCCTCCTCTTCACCCCAACCACACTTCTGCCTCTTGCTCTTTAACTCTGTTCTTAGCAGGACTGAGTGTTTGTGCAGCGGACATCCACAGTGATGGGTTTGCATCCAGGGTGTCAGGAGCAGGGTGACCATTTGTGTTTGGACTCAGGGTGGGAGCGGTCCCCTGTCAGCCCTGTGGCTTGGATTTGCATCACAACAACCCCTTGTTTACTGTATCTGCTGCCCTCAGGTGTTAGGATTAGAAAGACATCTGGGGGGTGGTGGTGAGGGAAAACCCAACTGCCCCTTCCCCACACAGAATCTTCTGTTTGCTTGTAACCTTAGATAATCCAGAGAATGCCAGCCATGGCCAACTGGAACGCACAGGAGTGTTTCTGCTGGTAGCTCATTTTAACAATGCTCTATGCATTTGCTCTTTTTAAGACAAACACTGACATACATTTGCTCACACAGCCCTTACTCATGACCTAAATATAGAGTTACCTGCACAGGAGAACCACTTTTGCCATTCAAGCTTTTTGCTTTTTTTTTTCCCCATCTGAAGGAAAATTTTAATTGGCTAATTACATCCTTCCAGAACTGGAATTCTTAGAGGTGTGTCTGTACTAGAAATCTTGTGAATGGGTGTCTCATAGAATTTTAAATAAGAATTCTTGTTCAGATAAATAAGGCGGGCCTAGCAAGAAAGCACCTATAATAATAGGTTTGGTGTCAGTGTGAATTCTTAAAGCACAGTAAACCTTGGCTTGGGATGGTCATTTTCACTGAGTGTGAGAAGATGCGGTAGCCTCTTAAATATTTCAGAGCAAGGGCCCCGGAGAGTTTATTAAAAGCATACTCCCAAGACCTTCTTTCTCTGAGTCTCATTTATGAAAATCCTTGGAGGCCAGTGGCGATGTCTTAGAAAGGACTACTACATGGTTGCTTGCCTCCCGTGCTGGGTCCTGGCCCTTGTGTGCCTAAAAGCCGTGAGACAGTGAGCTTGGCTGCCTTTACGTAGTGAAAGTTCCCATTGGCCTCATGCGCTGTGGTTATTCGTCTTAGGTGTCAAACTTCCATTTGTCCCTCAAGCAACCCAAATGTTTTAACACCTCTGAAGAGAAACGTCTCGGTTCTCTTCGGCTGCTCAGGGAAGGAACAGCAGCAGACTCAGTGCAGGAAGCAACAGCAGACGTTGCTGCTCGGCTCGCCCCGACCGCAGTGACACCTGGTCAGGGGGTGTTGCCGACTGCATCGGCTTCTTTGTGATCTCAGGATGGATTTTCAGGTGGGAAAGGAAGATGTCTGTGTTTGAATTTCATCATCTTTTCTTATTTTTTAGTAGATTTATTTTTCCTGTTTTTGCTCTTAAAATGCTTCAGGGTGCTTTTATAATTATTTTGAGCAACTCACTTCTGTGGTATGGTCTTTTACCTGGAGGGGGTCAACATTTTGACGTCAAATGAGCAGAATTATCCCTCTTAGAATGTTGTCTTAACCTGCCCCCACCAGCTTCCACCCATGTTTGTGTTTGCTTACAGTTAAAAATTAGACTTTTGTCATCGTTCACATCTGGAATTAAGGAACTAAGTGAACATGTCTGATCAGTAAGGCAACGCTTACCCATCTGTCTCTCACACTACCGCATAGCTTTGAAAACAGTCACAGAAATAACCATCGCTAGGAAGACAATGACTTATTAACTCCATTCAGAGAGACTCTGGCTCATATTTTCAGCAGAATTTTTAAGTGTCTTTTCCCTTTCCTTGAGGAGCTACCTCATGTGACTTACTGATTAATGATTTAAAATTTTCTACTATAAGTTGTCTACTTTTTGAAGCTTAAGTACATGAAATTTTCCTCTTTACCTTAAGTTCAGGAGAAGTTAAGTTTTGGAAAGTGTATTCTATCTCAGATTTGAATGCGATCTCAAGAGAATATGTGGGAAAGCTCCTCAGAGCCCCACACTCTTCTGTCTGATTCATCTTAATGGTACTGCTACAAAGTAGGGAAAGGACCATGGTCAGAATAATTGGAAGTGATTGCCATTCCCCCTTCAGGTAATTTAGGTATCTTCTGACTGCCTGGCACGCTAATCCAAGCGTCCCAGGCGCCATGCTGACGTGACCTTTCAGGAGTTGATATTGCCTTGCATGGCTGGTACGGCAGAAGTGTGATCCTTAGTCAGACAGGTTTTTTCGAAATGACCCTTGAAATTTCTTGTTCATTCATAAAGGCATGAGAACAACCCAGTTTCACTAAACAAGACTATTAAGCCAACTTGCAGAAAATCTTGCTCTTTGAAGTTCCCCTCCCCCTGCCCACCTGCAGGTCCTCAGCTTGGTCTCATCAATCCCATTATTTTGATCCATTTCTCTCTTGCAGACAGACTTGTATAATTCTAACAGGACAGAGTAAGGACCTCATAAATGGCTCTCTCTGGACTTCAACTTGCTACCTCACATGTATTCTTCATAATATCAACTGAGAAATTTTTTACAACTTTTGAGTCTTGTTTTTAACTAATCCTGTTAGCTCTTTAGGCAGAACTGTTTTTGGCGTATGTGACTGACATTATTTTAAGCAATGGGATCATCCCATTCCTCTCTGACTCCCCTTGTTCCTCATTTACATATTACAGATAGAATTTTATAAAACTGATTTCCCTTTGATTTCAAGATAAACTTGAAATTTAAAGAGAAAATATGCCAGCATTGTCCTTGTGCAAGTAGAAAAGCATATATATTTGATTCCAGGGCAAAAGTAGAACGCAGAATTAAGTAGGTGCTGCTGTTGTGGAACTGAATATTTTTTAAAGAAGATACTCATTTCAAACTTGAATCTTAAAGTTATCACTTAAGTGATCATGCCAGACTGATCCAGTCTGTAGAAAGCTAATATTGTAGCAATTGAGAGACTTGGTAATGCTTTATATTGTCTCAGCAGGTTCTTACTCAATTTTTTTAACTCTCAGCTTTATAACCAGACAGACTCTCAGACACCTCGTTTAGGCCTCAATTCTTATGAGATTTTAGCTATATGTATTGTTCCAGCCATTGAACTTTATTTAAATAATTTAAAAAATATATTTTAGATTGATGATCACTTTTTAAACATTAATTGTGACCTTATGAAGTTCCTGTAGGAACTGTCGACTGCTGTATGAGGCGTGGGTAAAGGGAAGGTGCTACAATTTAAAAAGGAGTGACTCTAGCGCAGGTTTAATTTTCTTTTATTATTGTCAGCTTCTGTATGAAATAGTCACCAAAACTGTTAAAAGCTGCATGCAAAGGTGTTTTTATAAGTCTTTTTTTTTTAATCCTGAACATTTTTGCAATAAAGCCTATCCAACTGCAAATGATAATTGATCAGTTAATCAGAGATTACTGATGAACTTTGAGTTAGGTATGTGTTAGGAAGGCACAGAATAGACACTTCAGTAGATTTGCTGAATAAATAACGTACTAGAAAATTTTCATGTATGGTTTTCGGATTTGTCCAAAGGATCTGTCTTTATTCAATCCTATATGAAAATCTGAAGGTGTCTACTAAATAATCCTTAGTGTTTTATTATTTTACTTCTTTTGATCTGTTGCATCAGTGAAAAAAATGCATTTAAACCATATCTTTAAGGAAGAAGTCAGAGTCATTGCTTGCAGAATGTTGTTTCCATGTAAGAGCTGAAAACAGTCAGCTGGAGAGCTCCCTGCTAGAGTGAAAAAGAATGGGACTGGGTCCTCATTTGAGGACTGATCCTGAGAAGTACTTATCTTTACTTAGATCCTGGAAACCTAATTGAACAAGAAGAGATGATGTAAATGCTTTTTTCCAGAATGGTACTTGAGACGGAAATGAAGTCATAATAAAAAGAAAACTATCTTCAATTATGTTGCAGTATCATATGGTTAATGCTTCTCAATTCATTTTTATTCTATCCCAGGTAGAAAGGACATTTCTTTTTTCAGTAACACGTGACGTATTTTGAGACACTAAAAAATTCTGCATGTATTTTCTAAATTCGTGTAGTAGCATCAGTGCTGACTTTTGTGTTGTAAATTGATTATATCCTCTGGCAATATGGAGAGCAAAATTTTTGAGTCTTTATTAGGTGGAGGTAGGCAGTCCCTTGTGAAGGCTGAGCCTGTGGAGGAGGGAAGTCCTGGGCAAGATGTCAATAGATTTGGGGTCTAGTCCCATGTCCATCACTCTCCATCACTCTCCAAGAGCCTTGGACCTCTGTCAGCCTTTGTTTCCTTGTTTATTGTGAGGCATATTAATGTCTGGCTTGCTTACCTTATATGATTGTGTGCAATTCATATGGCACAGACCCTGCAAAAGCACTCAGTTTTCTAGCTAAGGAAGCAAAGCACAAGTCTCATCCCAGCCTGGTAGGAATCCTGCCACAAAAGGTGCTTGACTGTATTTAGGAAGCTCCTGAGAAAGGGGAAAATTTTTGTTTCTTACCGTGTCACCATGCTGACCTGGAATCTGGGTGACTGGGTAAAGGCCTTATAATAACCTTAAGAAAATATCTGTGTAAATAAAAGTTTTGGGGAGACAGCTTTCTTCTCTTGGGCTCTTTTTTCTCTCCTAGTTGTTAGGAGAGCACCATTTCTTCTACTAAGGGAATGAGATGCTTGAGTGAACAGATTTCTAATAAAGATTGGTTAAAATTCTTACATCCTTCTAATATTTGGTATGAAGTTGCCAGATGACTCTTAAGTCCTTGGATTGGGGTAATAATTGATTTTTATTTAGGAGACTTTTTCCCCTTAATCCTTTGAGAGCTGGGTTTCTTCTCCCCACTGCAAACAATCTATAGAGAAGAGATTTAAGAACGTCTTATGAATGTAGAGGACGACAGGCGAGTTATTTTTCTTTCCCCTTGGAATTTTCTTCTGACTTAAGTCTTTCTTGCTTTCTTGGCACCTAAAAAAAATCAGGTCCAAGGGGATAGGCTGGCCGGACGGCAAGGAGAAATCAGTGCTTTTCTAGTCTCATTGGAAAATTCCAGCTTCCATCCTTTCAAGACTTTTCTTTTTCTCTCAGTAAAATTCAGTGAATGTTAAATATATATATCAATGTAAAGTTAGCTTTCTCCAATTTTACACATTATATATTGCACCTTGTAATAATTATGAACACATAGCTTCTTGGCACTCTAGTTCATATGACCTGGACCAAGGAAAAAACGTATTGTGATCTTATCTCAAGTGTGTCAAACTTTGTCTTAGACTCCAAAACTTAGATTTTTTTTTTTAAGTCTGAAACAAAACCAGCAGTACCAAAGTAAAAATTTTTACCAAAGTAAAAAATGTTTACTGTAATGGGCTAACCAGCTAAGTAGCTGACAGGGTTAGGAAAAGAATCAAGTCTCTAAGACGTTTCTTGAATTGGTTTTTACTCAGTTTTTTGGTATAAGTAAAAAGTTTAAAATTAAAACTCAAATTCTTTTGAAAGGGAGAACAATTAACTTTTTTTTTTTTTTTAAACTATTACCATGTGCCAGGTACTGAGCTAGGCAGTTTACACAAATGAAAACTGTGGCTGGGTGTAGTAATCTCCATGCTAAAGATAACAGCCCATCCTCAGAGGCAGTAGTAACCTGCTTCAGTTTAGTAAGCAATGGAGTCATGGCTCTTCCCTTTTTAAAGTCTGAAGACTTGTTAATTGTCATTTAAAATAACCAACCATTACTGCCTTTTGGAACATAAAACACTGATTAAATGAATCATATGTTGATTAAAATGTAAAACCCAAAATTATTACTTTGTTGGCAGTTTCTTTTCAGTAATGCTTAGCTATTTTTTATGAAAATAAAAAAAAAATACTTTCATTTAAAAAAGCAGTCCACTAGAAAACTCAGATGACCAAAAGGAATAAAAATTAAATTCCTAGGATCCTGCTGTCAGAGATGGTCATTAAAGCTCACCATGCAGCCTTTTAGACCTCTTCTTGTGCACATTTAGAAATACACGTAAACATACATAAATATATATGTTATATACTCAGGGCCATGGAAGCATAATATACCATTTTTTTTCCTGCTTGTTTTCCCACCAGTATACAGTGGATATCTTTTTTACTCTTCTATAACAACATTTTTAATGATGCCTAATGTATTATTGTCTCGGAGAAGGCAATGGCACTCCACTCCAGTACTCTTGCCCGGAAGATCCCATGGACGGAGGAGCCTGGTAGGCTGCAGTCCATGGGGTCTCGAAGAGTTGGACATGACTGAGCGACTACACTTTCACTTTTCACTTTCATGCATTGGAGCAGGAAATGGCAACCCACTCCAGTGTTCTTGCCTGGAGAATCCCAGGGATAGGGGAGCCTGGTGGGCTTCGTCTATGGGGTCGCAGAGAGTCGGACACGACTGAAGCGACTTAGCAGCAGCAGCAGCAATGTATTGCCTAATTTATTTAAAAAGTCTTTTGTTGGTAAGACATTTAGATAGTATCACTTTTTTTACCCCTATCTTAAGCAACGTTTGATGGAGTGTGTATTTTCTAAGTATGTCTTTGCACACATTCTGTTTCTTTGAAATGAATTACTAGAAGTGGAATTGTAGAGTCAAAGGCAGTGCACCTTTTTAAGCGAGGGATGAAGGTAACCCAACAATGCAATTTAACCTTAAAAAATTTTGAAGTCAGTATTTAAAAGTATAATTAGATTACATTCACCTTTGGTTATGGTTGATGTTTTGAGGCCTTCTTCCAGTCAAGAATCAGTCCAGCAGGAGACAAGGAGCTGGACAGATGGGGAGAAGAATATGAGCTTCATTATTAATCAGGCTGGTTGGAGAAAGTGGCCTGAACCATGACCCAAGTTTGGACTTCCCTTTGACTTCCCCACGTGGAGCACCACTAAGTCACAGGCCTCCCCAACAGGGGCAGGGAATTTACCTCCAGTGGAAATGGAGACAAGAACAAACTCATGTTGGGGGCAAGCTGGCCTCAAGAGAGAACAAAGGGTCAGTCAGTCTGTCCTTGCTCAGTTCTTCCTCCAAATCACCAGATGTCAGTCGCCCTCCCTTGTGGAAAGTGAATGAGGGTGTGGGAGAGACAAAGGCTACAGCTGCTGCCGAGGAGCAGAAGTTACTACTCGATGCGCCAAGCTTAAGGAGGAGGGGACAGTGAGAGCCTGGTTATCCCCTGAGTCATGATTACTGATCAGACCAATGGCCACTGCCAGTAGTGGTGACATACGTGCGTACACATGATGGGAGCTGCAGCAGAGCACTGCTGTTGGAGTCAGAAAAATCTAGATCTCGGTGTCTGCTACTGACCTGTGACCAGAAGATATAGCTCTCAGTGTCTGCTGCTTACTCTCTGAACCTTGGTTTCTTAACTTGTAACATAGACTGCCCTTCTTCTACTGATACTGACAAAAGTACAATATAGGGTACTCTACTCTGCATTAGTTACAGTGTTTATGGAAGGCAGGCCAACTGCATCCGAGTTTACTGGTGTTCAAAGGCAAATATGTAGGCCTCTCTGCAAATGTCCTGAACCAGAGGCTGCAGGTGGGCCATGCATGTGCACTTTAACCCAGGCACTTTAGTGATTCTTACCTAAAGTAATAAGGTTTAGAAAAATAATGACCAGGTAGACTTTCAGTAATTTAACTGAGGTTCAGATATCCTGATTGACTCACTCACCGCCACTCAGCGCTATCCCTCATGGAGACTGCTGGCACTCTGTTCGTGGAGACCTCAGGGGGTTTGTATCCTTCCTCTACTGACTGCTGAATGAAACCCACGTTCTTTAGCATTCTTCTCAAAGCTTTCTGCAGTCTGGGCTCATCTACCTATAAGCTGCCTCCTTACCCTGCAGCTTACAGTTAAGCTACATTTCCACACCTGCATCCTATCACTTTCCCAAATTCCTGTCTTTGGGTTGTTATAGCTTGCTCTTCCTGGAATGCCTTGTTTTTTCTTCCTGCTGGCATAATCTTGTTCATCCCTAAAGATCTGGGCTACGTGGTATCTTCTCCAGGACGCTTCTCCCGATTTCACCACCAGGTAAGACTCTGCTCTCTGCTGGCAGGCTCCCATAGAACCTTCTGCATAACTGTTATCACTGCTTACAGTCGTTGTTGTCTCTGTGTCTGTCTCACTCAATGTTAGTTCCTTTAGATAAGGAGCTTCTCTTCCTCATCTCTGTGCTCACAACCAGTTATACTACTTGGCACAGAGCAAATTACTCCGCAGATATTTGTGGACTATATAGAGCAAAACTTTAAAAAAAATGTATTAATGTAGAGCAGTAACAACAGATATCAATCTATATTTAAATGGAGAGCCTTTAACAAAATACAGACTAATACAGAATCACAAACCTGAAATTGAGCTTAGCAGTGATCTGAACATGAAGTACATAGTCCATGGATAGACATTAGCTGTTAGTTTTGAGTATTTAGTAAATGCCAGGACCTGTTCTGAGCACTTAATGTATATTAGATGATTTAATCTTCACAGTAACCCTGTGATAATCCCGAAGAGCCCTGTTTTACAGATGAGGAGACTGAGGCCTTGGGGTCGTACAAGTGGTTAAAGGACCACTGTAAAACTAGACCAAGAAATGCTCAGTCAGATAAAGTAGGTAATTTGGCAGGATCACACAGCTAGTAAGTAGTGGTACCATGCTTGGACCAGACTTTGACCCTCACCGCAGGGTGCATTGAAGAAGGAAATGGCAACCCACTCCAGTGTTCTTGGCTGGAGAATCCCAGGGACGGAGGAGCCTGGTGGACTTCGTCTATGGGGTTGCACAGAGTTGGACACAACTGAAGCGACAGCAGCAGCAGCAGGATGCTTTCTGCAACTTCAGCTATCACTGCCGTCACTGACACTCAGAAGATGCTAGATGATTGTTTAATCAATGTATTTCTCATCAGGAAGATGTAAAAGATTTTTAACTTATTTGTTGTTCAGTAGCTCAGTTGTGTCTGACTCTATGTGACCCTGTGGACTGCAGCATGCCAGGCTTTCCTAGCCTTCACCATCTCCCAGAGCTTGTTCAAACTCACGTCCATTGGGTCAGTGATGTCATCCAACCATCTCATCCTCTGTCGCCCCCTTCTCCTCCTGCCTTCTAGCTTTCCCAGCATCAGGAATTTCCCCATGAGTTGAGTCTTCCATCAAGTGGCCAAAGTATTGGAGCTTCAGCATCAGTCCTTCCAATGAATATTCAGGGTTGACTTCCTTTAGGATTGACTGGTTTGATCTCCTTGCTAGCCAAAGGGCTCTTCAGCAGTCTTCTCCAGCACTACAAGTTGGAAGGCATCAATTCTTTGGCACTCAGCCCTTTTTATTGTCCAGCTCTCACATTCTACATGACTACTGGAGAAACTACAGCTTTCACTATACCAACCTTTGTAGGCAGAATAATGTCTCTTCTTTTTAATGTGCGTCTAGGTTTGTCATTGCTTTTTTTTTCAAGGATCAAGAATCTTTTAATTCCATGGCGGCAGTCACCATCTGCAGTGATTTTGGAGCCCAGGAAAACAAAGTCTCTCACTGTTTCCATTGTTTCCCTGTCTATTTGCCATGAAGTGATGGGGCTGTATGCCATGATCTTAGTTTTCTGAATGTTGAGTTTTAAGCCAGCTTTTTCATCTCTTCTTTCACCTTCATCAAGAAACTCTTTAATTCCTCTTCGCTTTCTACCATAAGGCTGGTGTTATCTGCATATATGAGGTTATCGATATTTCTCCTGGTAATCTTGATTCCTGCTTGTGCTTCATCCAGCCCGGCATTTTGCATGATGTACTCTGCATAAAAGTTAAATAAGTGGGGTGGCAATATACAGCCTTGACTACTCTTTTCCCAATTTTGATGTCCATTGTTCCATGTCAGGTTCTAACTGTTGTTTCTTGATCTGCATACAGGTTTCTCAGGAGGCAGGTAAGGTAGTCTGGTATTCCCATATCTTTAAGAATTTTCCACAGTTTGTTGTGATCTACACAGTCAAAGGCTTTAGAGTAGTCAATGAAGAAGAAGTAGATGTTTTTCTTGAATTCTCTAGCTTTTTCTGTTATCCAGTGGATGTTGGCAATTTGATCTCTGGTTCCTCTGCCTTTTCTAAATCCAGCTTGAACATCTGAAAGTTCTTGATTCATGTACTGTTGAAGCCTAGCTTGGAGGATTTTGAACATTACCTTGCTAGCATGTGAAATGAGTCAATTGTGCGGTAGTTTGAGTATTCTTTGGCATTTCCTTTCTTTGGGATTGGAATGAAAACTGACCTTTTCCAGTCCTGTGGCCACTGCTGAGTTTTCCAGATTTGCTGCATATTGAGTGCAGCACTTTAACCTATACAGGGTTTGTGAACAGAAAAAAATGAATGAAATTATAAATGTCTTTAACATTATCTTGGGTAGTAATAACTATGGTGCTAGTAAAAAGTGCTAGAGTTTAAGGCAACAAGTTAGTGCAGCAAAGGGAGGGGAAACTGGAGGAGATACAAAACAGATGGAGAAAGTTCTAGCCTGATGATGGAGGGGCAGTGTTAGTGGAAACAATAAATTTAGAAAGAGGAGCAAGTTTAGGACAGACGTACATGAGTTTGACTTAAGGACTATTCTTTGTTTTCTCTTCTTTGTTAAGAGAACAAAAAAATTAACCGATATCTGCAACCCAGCATTTTACATTATGGACATCATTTTGATCTATAATGTACCTAAGTCAGCCATGCCTCACAAGTATCACTTCACTTCCCTCTAATGCTGCCTCAACCTTGTTTAGAAACCTCTGTGTGATTATAGAAAATAGAAGTGCATCCTGACTACAGGCGAGGGAGCAATAGTATTAATATACTACTGTATACTATCTAATGAATTCACTTTACCTACATTTTTCTTATTAAATACTCACTATATCACCTTGAACACTACCGGTTTTACCATCTTTTCATTCAAGATAGTGACACACACAGGTTATATTGTTTACTGTAGTCTCAGAGTTTAGTAAGTGGTGGAACTTGGATTCAAAGCCACATAGCCCCGATTTAGAAGCTGGGACCCATTTTACAAACTAGTTCCTCCCTCTAAAGAGTAATCCTTAGTCAGTGTCAATAAATTACGTTGAAGATTAAAAGCGTCTGTTATATTTGTGTTTTATTAAACAATGTAAGTGGTTCGGCTCTTGTAGTGGCTTAAATAAGTTCTCAGAATACTTGAAAATTGTCTTCAGGTTTATTCAACACATAATCATGCAATTGTTCAATGTGTTCTTGAAAATTCCCAGGAAATATTTGTTTCTTGGGTATATCAGCCACATTTTGATAAATGCTTAATTTTTATGGGAATTCCTATTCCTTAATTCTAGGGCCTTAGTGTCCACAAATCTTAAGGACTCAATAGATTAATCAAATAGCAGTGTGGCCAGAGGTTTTTGTCATTTTTGGAATCTCCTTGGTGAATGATGTTGCCACCTTATTCCATAAGAACTGAGTTTATAGGCAAAAATCTGCTGCCAAAGAGTGTTCTTTGCACAATAAGCAATTAAAATGTGGTAGGTGCTTTGTTTCTAGGAGCTCTTTGTAGTGATTTTTGTGGTATCACGATATTAGGTTAAGTAAGAGAAATTAGCTTAGAATTAACTGGAATTGTGATCATTCCTGAGAAGTTATAACAGTGTGTTTCCTTGAAAAAAAAAATCTTTTTTTACAAGAAGATAATTATTAGAAACAGTCTTCTTTCTCTAGAAATGTCTTTGTTGTTGTTTTAAGGTAATATATATATTTTTAAAGTGAGGGGAAAATTCATTAAAGAACAGACAAAAAATGCAGGTGCCTTCTGTCACTCATATAATGGTTTCATTAATGTTTTCCTTAAAATTTTCTTTCTCCAACTCTACGTGTAATACAAGTTTTTTTTTTTTTTTTAATAAGAGGGCTCATAAGGTCACTGTTAAAATTTTTCATCAAAAATATGTTGTTGCTCATCTCTCCATATGAGTAAGTTAAGATCTATATCATCATCTGTTGCCGTGACTGGATACTACCCAGTTATAAGAGTATTTTAGTTTATTGATTTTATCCTCAATTATGGGTGCTTTTTGTTTTTCTTATTTTGAACAATGCTAAAATAAAACCTTGTTAAAAATACATATTTATAATCTATTTTTAGAAGTTATACAGAATTAAATAGATTATAGAAATAAGTCCATTTAAATAGACTTCAGGTAGATGTGTTCTTGTGTATTTATGTTTATCTGAATCACTGGATGACATCTTTCTTGATTTATGTGAGCTTTTTATATATAAACATATATATGGCTCAGCAGGTAAAGAATCTGCCTGCAGTGCACGAGACAGAGGAGACATGGGTTCAGATCCCTGGGTCAAGAAGATCCCCTGGAGAAGGAAGTGGTGACCACTCCATCATTCTTGTCTGAAAAATCTCATGGACAGAGAAGTTTGGTGGGCTATAGGCCAGTGGGTCACAAAAAGTCAGACGTAACTAAGCAAATAACCATGTTTATATATAAAGCATATTAACCATTTTGATAACCAGAAAATGCCTTCCAATTAGCTTGGCTCATTTCATGTAATTTATTTCAGAAGAAAGACCGTCTTTTGACTTTTTTAGGATGATACAGTAACCAGAGAAAACATTTTATTTCCTTTCACTATCAGAAGAAGTTACCTGTCGTAGCAGTCTCTGAATTAGCCCTCAAGTCTAGGGTTAAACGAGTTTCCTGGTAGGATGAAGACAAACACCAAAGAATGTTTATTTGAGGAATGATTTCTCATTCATCTCATAAATATTCACTGAAGGTACTTATTTTGAAAATCATTGTGCTGAGCCCATTGTTAGTATATGACAGCAGTTCCTGAAGACAGTTTTTGTATCTGCCAGCCTTTCTTGACCTGCTTTCAGTTCAGTATGGACCATCAGAAATATGATCAAGAGTATTTGATTTACTTGTTTTAAAATGGTTATGGAGATAGTTCTCTTTGGGTTGGGCCAGGAAAGTTGCTTTAATAAATACTTTTTTAAATTAAAAGGTTATGCATAGTAAGTAATCTACAACTTACTTAAGAAATCAGTAATTTATAGAGCATTTTGTTTTATATATTTTTAATGTAAAATAAGTTAGGACATCCATCATAACGCATTTTAAATTGGCAAGTTTATCAACGTGGCTGCCAAGTTAACTGATGGTTGGTAAGAACGAAGGCCGGGAGTCAGAGCTCCTCTGTGCAGTTGGTACTGTGTCTCTGTTTCATTAGCACCATCACCAGGAACCTTTACATTTACTCTGTGTACTCTCTAACCACATTTTAAAGAGTTATTTTCGGACTGGACCGTAATTAGAATTAGGGAAACAGGATCTCAGGAAGGTAGACAAGTTTACATTTGCTTATATCACGTAGGGCTCAGAACACATGCCCTGGATCTTGAATGCCTGAACCCAAGTCCAGGATCAGCTACTTGCCGGCTGTCCAGTGGGCAGATTACTTTTACCTCTCTGTTTCTGTGTTTTTACTCACATTTGAAGATTTTCCTAATAGTTGGAAATACAGCAGGAAACTGCTGCTTTGAAAATGGTGTTACTTACTTATCACATATATTAAATATTTGGTCAAAATCCATGGCAGGGAATCTACCTGCTAGCAGTAGGTATCAGGATAGATCTGTGAATTAAAGACCTGGGGATGTTTGTTTTCATGTCTTCCATACTGTTTATTAAATAATTCTAAACTAAAACCACATGTAAATAATGTAAAGTCTTATTAACTAGATTTTTGAGGCAGTCTCATGTATCTACTTGGGGAAATTAGTAAATTTTTCAAAAGGAAATGTTTCCTCCGAAGATTTAAAGAACAAGAAAAATGTGACATTTAGCCTACAACTGAGAAACTGGTTCATAATTCAGGGACATGTGAGGTGTGTATGTAATGTTTATTGGTTGTCTGAATAGTTTCTGAATAAATTCAGTAATGTGTATGCAATGAGAAATTTGAAAATAGTTGGCTACTTGTGGAAAAATAAATGTTAAAAGGCTTTTAATTTTTTCTTTAAGTTCTGTTGCTAATTTCATGGGAACTGGGTGGGGGTAGTATTGACAAGAATTTAGGCAAGGCATTTACTGGCTATTGGTCTTTGAAGGAGCTCCTACACTTTCGAGCCTTGGTTTTCTTGTTTAGGAGTGGTAACAAGTGGGGATGGCGTGGCCTGAGTGAGGCACAGTCACATCCACGTGCTTACTTTGTCTGAAAGCCCCTGGGCTTCTGGGTGCCAGACCCCTGAGCCGCATCGTATTTACATCTCTCTCCTGCACTGCTTTATCAGTATTGAAAGCTTCAGAACCAACATCAGTGCTTTGGCAAAGGAGTTTTCCTGCTCTAGGAATACAGTAAGGTCTGATGGTATGAGAACTGGAGAAAACTGACCCAGTACTGCTTTTGCCTGGCTCTGGGAAGGCATCCTGTTGTCCATTAGTAAGTTCTGGGGGCACCCCCAGTGCAGACTAACCATACAAATGAGATCTGGGCATCTAATTTGGATAGTTCGTGCAGTTGAGTTGCTGATTGTTAAAGGTCTGCCTTCAGAGAACCAACTCATACCTCTTTCTGCTTTTCCTTTTCTCACAGCCCAATATATTCCTAGAATTCCTTGCTCACAGTTATCACCCAGACACTGCACTTCACAAGCAAGCATTTTGTCATTTTAAAGCCACAGGGTAGCCCTGTGGACAAGGATTAAGCCACACAGCACTTTGACACAGGGAGAACATGTCTGGGAGGGTTTTAGCCTCTACCTTTTTTTTTTTAATTGGGGAGGAGGAATTTGCTCATGTATTTAGTATTTATTCAATTATTATTTATTCTAAATAGCTTTGCTGAGATGTAATTCATGTGCAGTACAATTCAGCCATTTGAAGGGTGCAGTTTGGTTTTTAACATATTCACAAATGTGTGCGATCATCACCACAGTCAGTTTTAGAGCATTCCCATCACCACGGAAAGTAGTCCCACACCCTTCAGCTGTCACAACCCATCTCTCTCTTCCCTTACCCCACCGCCCCAGGTCTCAGCAACCAGTTAATCTTGTTTTGTTTTTGTCTGAATAGATTTCTCTGTTTGGGACGTTTTATAAGAATGGAATTGTAATAGGCAGTCCTTTGTCACTTGCTCCTTTGACTTAGCAGAGTATTTTTAAGGTTCATTCATGTTGTAGCATGTTATCACTACTTCCTTCCTTTTACCCTCTGGCTTTTCATGGCTGAATATCCCGTTGCAGAGGTTGGATACTTTCCCTGACACAGGTATGAGCATCGGTACAGAGAGAAGATGAGTTAGGTTAGTCTATCTGGGGAAGGGGGAAAGGTAAAGTCAGTTGATATGACAGATATATATAAATATAATATATATAAAAATATAAATCAGATACATATATATAAATCAGTGATGAGAGGATATTTTTGATTGCCGTTCCCAATCAGTTAAAACATTTGACCACTGTAATTATTTATGAATTACATACATAAATTACACATTTATCTAATAACTCAGAGTATACGCTTAGGGTACTGTTATAGTCGTTGATGGAAGCTGCAGATTCTTCTTTCAAATAAAATAATCTGTCATTATTTTGGTTAGCTTCTTGTTAGATCTCATCATAGATTTTAGCACTAAAGCAGGCTCTCAAAGAGTTGTTGTTAGAAGTAAGGTAACTGTCAGCTTTGCCATTTTCTTGAGTTTCCTTGTGCTTTCATTATTAGCATCTTCAGTGCCCTTGGTCCTCTTGCCCATCTGACACACAGAGGAAAGGCAGGCCTTTTCTGAGACAGTCCGTATATTAAAAATGTCCTGTAAAGCTTAAATGTTTTGATATAAATGTAAGCGTTGACACTGTGATGTTTCCTTCCTGCTCCTCAATGGCTGATGCTGTGTGCTCTGCTGCCTGTGCTACGTTGTAGCCCACTGTTCTAGACCGGTGGGAAAAGTAGAGGGAAGCTGTATTCCTATTTGAGCCAATGAGATATTTCTGACAAGCTGGCTGCTGTGTTTCCTATGAAGGTTTTTTTATGAGACAGGCACATTCTGCACACATGTGGGGGAAAAAAAAAGTCTTCCTCTTTTTGGCCTGTTAGGGAGGTTCTTTTCTGTGTAGGTCACTTGCAGATGGTTCAGAATCCCCTGGGCTTGCTGCACCCTGGGTTGGGGGCTGAGGCTGTGTGTAACTCTGCCGTAGCCCCACTAAGATACCTCGTGCCAGCGGTGCAGGATCTCCTGCTTGTCCCTGTGGCCCTGTCCTCTAGCAGCCCTGTGGGAATCCTGCTGCCTTCCCAGAGATTAGATGTCTGTGCTGGGCTGTTTGCTATTTTAAACCAAAAATGTACAGTGTGTGCAAGTGATGAAACTGCTTGAAAAGAAAGCCCTCTGCTATCTGAGACAGCCCTCAGTCATTCCTGAGCACACTGGAAATTGGGAACCATCCAAACCTTGACATATTGATGTGGCTCTCAATGGTAGATCTCTCTGCTAGTCCCCAGAGGACATGCCCGATAAGAAGCTGGTCGTTTGACTCGGACAAGGCAGGGAGGCCGCTTGAATCATCTCTGGGTATGAAATCATCTCTGGGACTGTTTCTTCAAAACAAGTTTGTGACCAGCTTTGTTCTTCACTGAAGAAATATCCAAAGAAAATGGGCTTAAACTGTTGAAAGAATTTAGGTTGGAAGAATTACTTCAGAGGGAGGGATTAATAAACACTGGAATGGTTTATCAAAGGAAAAGCATAGAATCTGATTATTGAAAGGTTTTAAGAATAAATGCCTCACCTGGAGGGATCCAGACGGTGGCCTGTGCCTCTTCCTCCTGGGCCTCACCCACCTTGCCTCCCCGACTCTTCACCTCTGAGGCAGTTGTATTTTCTTTTCTGTCAGCAGCATGCAAACCCTCCAGGTCCTCCAAGAGATTATAGTCCTTCCTGAAGGGAAAAATAAATAGGCCAGCATATAGATTATGCTATATAACGAGTCTCCTGTGTATTATTATAGTGGTGCCACCCCAACTCTCAATTATGGCAATTTTTGCTGAGGGGCAGTCTTAGGAGTGTGTGAACCCCCGGCTCCTGAGATTTCCTTGCTCTCAGTGTGTCTCTGCTTAGCCACGGAGGTGTCGCTCTGAAGGCTGCTGGCTGAGCAAATCGTGCCAGATCATCTCACATCCTGTTCAGGTGACTGAAATTCTGAAAGTCAAGATTTCTCTGAAGAGAGCCTTGAAGAATATTACACTCACTAGAAACAGCCTAGGAAACGTAGGCTGCTTGGTCGTGAGCAAGGGGCTGGGTTCAGTTAGCCTGCAGTGACTGTCCTTCAGGTATGAATGAGAAGCGGGGGATGCTTCCAGTGGCTATTAGGCTTGATCATTTGCTGGAGAAGGCCAGTGATAGAATCATAAAAGAAATGCTTTTTTCTGGTAATCGGAAATTAGACTGGGGCCTTGGGGTCTAGAAAATGTGGTAAGCTTATTAGGAATGCAACATAGAAAAAATAACTGGAACTTAGGTCTGGCAATTTCTGAAAATGGTAAAATTCAGGAAAGATAGCGTTTTTCCAAGAGAAAAAGGTCTTATTTTGAAATGTCATTATTCATGTTTTCTTGCTGAACTTCATTGTGGCAATTCTAAGTTCATTTAGTTTGTACCCCTTTCCCAAGCACAAAACCAAACCAAAAATAAACTCCAAATAAAACAAGCATCAAAACTGTAACCCAGTAAACTGAGGTAGAATTTTCCAGTTCAACAAAGTTTGATACAGATTTTTCAGAGAAGATTTACACTTGGGGACCTTACCGCTGTGCCTGTTGATGCAAAATCCTGTCAAACACACAGAGGAAGCTTCTGTTCATCAATTAAAAGGCAATTTTTGGTGTTTCAGAACTAAGAGATTTTGTACAGAATGAAAGGACGCAGTTTCAGAACTAAGAGATTTTGTACAGAATGAAAGGACGCAGTTATTTGATGATCATTTCTTCAATGTCAGTATGTTTTAGAACTTCCCAGACTTGAAAAAGCAAAAGACTCATGGTTCATGACTAATAGCTACATAAACTATATAAAATCTTTTTGAAAAAGGGGTTTTAATAAAGGAGATGCATTCATTTTTGTAAGTTTTGTAAAAGTTCTGCTTTTCCACTTTCTCTATCCTAAAGTCTCATCCTGTATTACATTTGGAGCTTCTTTATAGATATGAATTGGGGCAGATATTTTCAAAAGCAGAAATTTAAGTATTGGAAGACAAGGGTGTTTTTTGGTAGCCAATGAGTAGAGATTACTGGACATGCATAACATTGTGTGTAACTCTGGAGATAGAGTATAATGATTTATGGTTGAGTTGCTTGTTCTCTGTGTTGATTTTAAATGTGGTAATGAATATTCCCACAGCGTGCTTGATAAAAGTTTCCAAAGTGCCTTAATTTTTTAAAAAGAATCAGAAATACCTTCACTCTTATTTGCCAGCATAAGAAAGCTTAGAATATTAGTGTTGATGCATTTTGGCTGCTATATCCTTAAGAATTTTTCTGCCGTTTGGTGGCTTCAGGTTTTGATTGAAATGTCAAGGTGTAATCATGGCAGACTGATGTGTGTCTGTGATCTGGAGCCAGAACTGAAAAACTTCATCTGACTTTTCTGTTTTTCTTCTCTTAGTAGTAAAGCATTACGCATTTACAGTTTCCCAAATGAACGTGTAATTTATCACGATGCCAATTTAAGCTCTCTTAAATATACACTGGAGTGGGGAGGAGGCAGTTCTTAAGCTGCAGGGTTCACCTTGCATCAGGTGTCTGCTAAGTCTTTAGACGCAATGCACGCTAGGATCCCTTTCCCAATTGGAATCACTTACCCCATCGTTTTCATTTTACTCCTCAGGCTTGAAGAAGTGTGTATTTAGCCATCAGTTCATTTTGTGTGGTCTAAGTTATAAAAATGCCCCTGCTGGTTTTTCCATATGAAAAACATGTTTTTCATTTGTGGAAACTTATATAAATTTTTTTTGGGGGGGGGGGGGGGGGGCTTTCTTTTGTGCTGCTTTAAATTAAAAGCAAATGTACTTCCCTCCCCTTCCCTCTTGATTCCCCACCCCCATCTTTGCATGTTCCAATTACAGAGTTGTGAAAATAAGTCATCTTTGGGCTTTTGTTACTTTAAAACAGCTCTCGGTGATGTCAGAGTCAATACTAAAAGCATTAAGAATGCTGGCAGACTGCAATGCAGCTGCAATCCAACATGGTGCTGGAAATGGGGTTGAGAGCATAAAGGCTTTCCATATTCCCAGGGCGCACAACTGCTTGCGGCCTTGGCTTTGATCTCTTCAAAGGCTGCTGCCTCCTCCTAGATGGAGAGACTTGGCTGCCACTCGCTTGCATTGAAAAAAGGCAGAGGTCTCTATTCAGGCAGAAATCAATCACTGTGCAGAAACAATTATGTGTAATTCAACCATCATGAAAACAGGACGAGATTACGGGTTTGTTACCTGAGTGACTGTGTGGAGACAGGGAGCAGAGAACACTGGAGTCCTGCTGACATGCCACATCTCTATGACAATTATAGACATATGAATGATGTGGCAGGCGGGGGAGGCACAATGACAAATGCTGGTCACGCTGTCCAGCAGGCAGAAAATGAGGTTACAATTGGGAGATAATGTTTGCATATGTAACCATATTTCAGCAAGCCGAACAACTTCAGGGAACAGACCCTCAGAAACTCTTGTGGGTATTTATATGTATGTATACTGGCATGTGAATGTGATATTAGCTGAATTAAGACAAAAGTCATCCTAATAATTTGAGAATTAGGCTGGAAAAGAGAAAGTAAACTTTGGGTTATTACATTTGCTAATTTGGAATTTATACTGCTGACACCAAACTCTGAAAACACAACTAAGTTCCTAACTTAATATATGTGAGCCTGACTTTAAACATGTTCTAATTTGAGGAGCATTTTTGTTTTGAATTTGGTAATCTGCCTCAAAAAAAGCGTTTTGTTTTTTTTCATCTTAATTTAAACCCTTTGGGAAAATGATTTTGTCAGTTGTTCTGTCTTCCCTTGTTTTCACATGTTATTTTTTAAAGCAGACTTCTGAAATGTGCTGGAAGTTTCCTTTCATTGTGAATAAAAACAGGGCCTTTTTTCTAGGTAGGAAGTAGCTTTCTGCTTTAAGTAGCAGTATATTTAATCTCAGAGCCCTGACATGCAAAGCTGTCGAGGCGTTTATTTTTATTTTAACTTGCTCTTGTCATCTAACAAAGGCTTAGGAGTAACTTCACACTTTGCCAGCTAGCCCAGCTAAAGGGCGGGAAAAGGCAAAAATAAGACGAAAACCTAGATGGCTGATTATAAAATGGTATTGCTGCTGCTCAGCTTGCTACCCAGGCCTGGGTTTACCTTTCATGCCGCTCCAGCTTAGACATCAGAGGCGTGAGAGCTGCTTTGAGTTACAGATCTTCAAACAATAAGTCAAAACAAAAAATCAATCCCCTCTGGTCCCTGGGTGCAGTTATCAAAAGATAAAAGAGAAAAATAAAGTTATGCTAAAGCAGATAGAGGAAAGGAGTAGATATGCCAAGGAAACTCGGAGGACAAGTGCAGAGCTGAAGTGGGCCTCGTGTGAGCCAACATCAATGAATTTTTATCTATCAAAAAGTTTTAGGGTTGCCAGTTCTTTTCAAACTGGATCCAGTCTGCTTGCTCCAGGGCTGCCTGGAGCACTGGCTTTTATAAGGTTGCTTCCCACCCTCTCCCCCTTTAAATATAACCACATAGGAATTAGACTGCTTTTCACTCAAGGTATAAAACTTGCCACAGACTTCAACAGCAAATTAGGGGTTTCAATAATCCCTTGATATTTTGAATATAAATTGAGAAGTTTTTTTTTTCCTAATGTTTATTGAAAGCTATAGATTTACATGAAAAGTAAGGCAGAGCTCTTCAGTGTGTCTTCTTTCTTCAAGCCAAATTACTAAGGAGAGCTGGAAAGCCCCCATGAATTCTTTCTGAGGTAAGAAATCTGTGTTTTTCCTCTGTTTTTTGTGGGTAATGTCAGATATTTTTGGAGATTAACTTTAACTCTCTTTCTGAAGCCGTTTGGCCAGCATTTTGATATATGAGCCAGTACGTAATTTTAAGAAACCAAGTTAGAGTTTAAAAGGCTTATAATTTTAGGTATTATAGAAAACTGAACCTATTTGCTCACTAATTTTATAGCTGTAAACATTTCTGAAATCAGTTCCTTCATTAACTTCCCTACAGGTCTTTAATAAATGGCAGCGCAGATTCTCTCTTTGCCGTCCCCTTGGCTTCCCTTTATTTCCTCAGTGATAGTGCCCCTGAGCTCCGGCCCAGGGAACTACCACACTCATCGCCTTAACCACCGTAGAGCCTGACCTGTCCCTTGCAGGGTAGTCAGTCTCTATATCTCAAGAGAGAAAAAGATAGTTTGGCTTTCCAGAACTGGATGCCCTGCTATTTAAAGAAACATGTTCTATATATAAACTGTAGTTAATCACTTGAGTACAATCATCATCGCTTTCATTTGCATAGTTCAGATGACTCACTGTTTTGAAAATTAAATAAACTCAAATGGAAAACAACCACACACTGCGGGTTGCAACTTTTATTTCCTAGTGTAGAGTTAATGAGCAGCAAAATGGCAGAGCATTTCCACACATCTAAGGCTTACCATTTTCTTCAACTATTTAATGAATGTACCTTATTAGAAACGTTGAAGCTAGCGAGTATGTGCTGTAGGCCCTGAGAGAAAAAGTGAAGTTTCTTTTTAGTCTCTTATAATTAAGCTATCGCTGAGAATTGCAGTCTATATTTTTAGGCCTTTGTCCTCTGACTCTCCTTCAGGCTAGATTTGGCTTCCATTTCTACTCTAGTCTCTCTCTTCCATTTCCTACCCTTAATCCCATCTTGTCATCCTTCCAGGCTACTTAGCAGATGTTGTTGTAAGTGTCTTCACGTTTACATGCGAGGAAAGAAAGAAGACTGGGGGAAACGGGTCAGGGTATATACACATGCAGCGCGTGGGTTCCATGCTCTAGCAAAGTCTGGTCTGTCCCAGCCGGGAGAACCTCTGAATTCCTGACATCCCAGCCATGAATACTGAGCTCAGAGCTTTTACTCTCACACCAGCAGTAGCGGCTCCAAGGGATTGGGGGGAGGGGGCAAGGGTGTAGCGGTGGACTGTACCCGCTAATCTCCAGCGATATCCTCAGCCTCCCCAGATAAACACCTATGCTAAGTAAAAGCATTCTTCAAGCTAGAACCTCTAATCCCTTCTTCCAACTAGATTGCTGTCCCTAAGCTCCTTTTATGTAGAAATGTACACGCTAGGTAAATTATCAGGCGTCTTCCCCTGTGTGTGTGTATACACACACATACAAATACATGTACGTGTAATGCAGTGTTTCAAGCTGATGGGTTAGATTGCCTGCACTTGAATCCCAGCTCCACCACATCATGGTTGAGACCTTAAGCAAGCTACTTTAAATGTTTTAGCCCTTCTTTCCTTATCTGTATAATGGGGAGTAATAGTAGTAACTGCTGTGGGGACTCTGTAAAGGTAATGCAGATGCAAAGCGTTGGTGACATTTAGGTACTATGTTAGTGGCTCTTGAGTTCTTCACTCCGTCAAAACATTATGTGCAGTTTGCTGCTCATTGTTGAGATGTTCATCTATTTATGCATTTTTGATATTTGAATTTCTTTATGACCCACTCCCAGAGTAGACCCCAGGCTGTGGAGGGAAGTGTGGAGTCCAGCATGTTTCATCTAAGCTTGAATGTCTATTGAAGATGCAGTAATGAGGGGTTTTGTTGTAATGATCCTAAGAACTGCATAATCATGGGAGAAAATCTATGCTTAATATTTTGTTTAATTCTTAGGTTTCATAATTTGGAGTTGAGGAAAACAATCATAATTCACATTTTCCTAGCCTTTTTGAAATAGCTTATCTCTTTCAAAGGAAAAAAATTTAACCACACCAATGTTCTATTTTCACATCCTATATTTGTTAGTTGGATATATTCCATAGGATGGTGTTAAGTTCTTCTACAGAGTCTATGCATATAGCATTCACTTGTATTTAGAGTGGTGAAAAGGAGAGCCATATTCAAATATTTTGAGATACAAGTGAAAAATGGGTTAAAGATGTAAAATTTATAATATTTAGAGATTTGGTGGATGAAACAAATAGGATTCTGGTGACTGGATGACTGTAAATCCTCCCACTACAAGCAGAGTCTGGGCAGCACAGTAACAACTATCTGTCCTTCCTCCGTTCAGCCTGCTCCTTGCCTGCCAGCGCACGCGGCCTCCCACCATCAAGCCAGCCATTGTCATGCGGCTTCACCTTCCTCCTTTCAGGTCTTTGAGGGCAGCTTTATCACACACAAACTCCAGAATTTTAAATCTCAGTTGCAGTGTGAAGATACCCATATGATATTTAAAATATTACTTGGACATTCTGTTTTAATAGGAAATCTCCAATTTCGGTGATTTGTGTTGTTTTTGTAAAAACCATTGAAATTAACTTATGCAACAATTTGACTCCTTTTAGCTTCAAAATTCTGTTCTGTTAGAAGAAGAATGATTCAGGAGAAGGGCACCAAAGTATATTTTAATTAATGTTAATTAACATAAGTTCAAAAATATCTGAAATAAAACCTCTGAATTTTTGACAAGTCAAACAAACTTGTGTGAGTAAATAGCTTTATCCTTAGCAGAAAGGAACAGACAATCTCTCAATTTTTTTTTCCAGTTTGTTTGAGGTATAATTGACAAATTAAAATTGTATATACTAAAGGTGTACAAAAAATGATGTTTTAGTCAACTCAGAATTTTAAAGGCACACTTAGAGCTCTTAATTGCAGTCATTTAATTTTCAGTGATTCTGTACTTATATAGTGACTTCACAAAAGTTATTGGCCAGTATGTCCCATTTTACTCTTGGCTATTCGGAGTTAGAACATTCTTTCAAAATCTTACACGCATAGCAGGGTAAACAATCACAAACATTTATGCTTTTGAAAGAAAACTACAAATCTTACTGGAAGGCACATGACTCTAAATGATTTTATGTGACTCTTCAGGCCTGCTAAGAGTTAAAAAGCGAGTTTTGTGAAACATGTAAATCTTGCCTCTAGCTTTGCTGTTATAAGACTCCTAAAAGGCAGACTTTTGGCATTTGACCCTATATGTTGCGTTCCAGATTTGAGTGAGTTTTCCAGAGTTGGAATGTTACTATGCAACATAGGCATCTAAAGTTAAAAAAAAAAATAAAAAAGGAAGTTAAGGAGATGTGCGTTATTTCATTAGAAGTATTGAACTGGCAATTTAGCATACATATTTCTATCTAGATTAATGCTTTGATTTTGGAATATTTGGTTGAATAGCCAGTACAACTGAAGTATTGAAAGTTTGGGGGGATAGATATATATATATATATATAGTAGAAGGGCAAAGCAGACAGAAAGATAATTTATAAATTGTAGAAAATGCTCAGTCAACATGACATTGAAATTTAAAAGGTAAGGGTTCTTCAAAGAACTTGAGCACATAGTGTTTTCCTTTGTGTCTTAGAAAAGATAAACCATGCCTTATAATTTTAGAGTTTTTAATGTCATCTTCAGGAAATCATTTTGCATTTAAATTAGAGGTGTTTCTTTTTTTCTTGTCTGCTGTGTTTTGTTTTGTTTTCCTACCTGAATTTTAACCTTGAAAGATTTACTTTTCCCTCCACATCATCACCTTCCTATGAGTGGCTACTGCTTTCAGGTAAAAAGACTGGTTTTTGTTCAGTTGGCCTATTTGTCTAATAACTTAGTAATTGATTTTCTTTATGAACGGTGAGGAAGAAGTCAACCTAAGGAATTTTAAAAGGATGTACTTAATCACACATACCATTTGATGTACATTTGGGGAGGGAGGTGGAGGGCAGTGATGAAGCCAAAAAGAAGAGATTTTTTGGAGCCAGCCTGTGGTGTGAGTGGGAGGCTCCAAGTGGGGTTAGCCCCCCGAAGGATTCAGAGTGAATAATTATCTACACCATAGGGCTTGAGGAGGCCTACAAGTCTCTGCTTGCCTAAAAATCTCTCCCCTGCTGGCAGCCCATTGAAGTGTCACTCAGCCGACCCACTTGCTCCCAATTCCCACTGTTAGAGGTTCTTTACAGACAGAGCAGGGGTGCTGCTGCCTCAGGCCCCTAATCTCTGCCCTTAACCCAGACGCCGGGGATGGGGAGCACCTTAGAGGTAGGATGGTCTAACATTCTGGCTGGTAGACAAGCTTTCTGCCTCTCCCCCAGTGCAGCCCAGCCCTCTGCAGGAGTAACTCCATCATGTCTCACTATCCCACCATCTCTCACCCCCACAGGGAGAGGCACCTACCTTTTAGGGCCATCACTGAGGATAAATGGAATCACTTTTGCATGTGTATTTGGGACCACTGTTATTTGCCTTCCTTTCACTCTTTTCCCCATTTTCAAGCTGAACATTCTTAGTTCCTCTAAGCCTCTGTTTTTAGAACTATTACTGTTCTGGCCCCCCTCCTCGTTACATGCTTTGTTCTGGTTCAATAAAGGCTTGAGGTTTTAATGCCCCAGTGCTTCAGATTGGGTCTGACCACTGCAGCATATAGCTGGTATGTGGGTTTCTTCATTCTAGGCATTAGAGTTCTATTAAGGCAGCCATTAATTTGGAAAACTCAGCAGTAGCCACAGGACTAGAAAAGTTTTCATTACATCCCAAAGAAAGGCAATGCCAGAGAACGTTCAAACTACTGTACATTTGCACTCATTTCACATGCTAGCAAAGTAATACTCAAAATCCTTCAAGCTAGGATTCAGCAGTACATGAACCAAGAACTTCCAGATGTACAAACTGAATTTAGAAAAGACAGAAGGACCAGAGATCAAATTGCCAACATCTATTGGATCATAGAAAAAGCAAGAGAATTCCAGGAAAATATCTACTTCTGCTTCACTGACTATGCTAAAGCCTTTAACTGTGTGGATCACAACAAACTGTAGAAAATTCTTAAACAGGTAGAAATACTAGACCACCTCAACTGCCTCCTGAGAAACCTGAATGCCGATCAAGAAGCAACAGAACTGGCATGGAACAACGGACTGGTTCAGAACTGGGGAAGGAATACATCAAGGCTGTATGTTGTCACCCTCCTTATTTAACTTATATTCATAGTACATTATGCAAAATTCTGGGCCAGATGAATCAAAAGCTGGAATCAAGCTGGTAGAAATATCAGCAACCTCAAATATGCAAATGATACCACTCTAATAATGGCCAAAAGCGAAGAGGAACTAAAGAGCTTCTTGATATGAGGGTGAAAGAGGAGAGTGAAAAAGTTGGCTTGAAACTCAGCATTCAAAAAACTAAGTTCATGGCACTTAGTCCCATCACTTCATGGCAAATAGATGGGGAAAAAGTGGAAACAGTGACAGATTTTATTTTTGGGGGGCTCCAAAATCACTGCAGATGGTGACTCTACTCTTGGAATTAAAAGACACTTGCTCCTTGGAAGAAAAGCTGTGACAAACCTTTACAGCATATTAAAAAGCAGAGACATCACTTCACCAACAAATTTCCATATAGTGAAAGCTATGGTTTTTCCAGTAGTCATGTACGTATATGAGAGTTGGACCATAAAGAAGGCTGAGCATAGAAGAATTGATGATTTTGAACTGTGATGCTGGGGAAGACTGTTGAAGAATCCCTTGAGCAGCAGGGAGATCAAACCGTTCAACCTAAAGGAAATCAACCCTGAAATATTCACTGGAAGGACTAATACTGAAGCTCCAGTAGTCTAGCCACCTGTTGCAAAGAGCCAGCTCATTGGAAAAACCCTGATGCTGGTAAAGATTGAAGGCAGGAGGAGAAGAGGGCTACAGAGGATGAGATGTTGGATGGCATCACCCATTCAATGGAAATGAGTCTGAACAAACTCCGGGAGATAGTGAAGGACAGGGAAGCCTAGTGTGCTGCAGTCCCTGGACATGACTTAGCAACTGAACAATGAACAGCAATGCAACCGTAGGTTTTAGTCATTTCTTGACATCTGGGCTCAAAGTTAATTCGGGACAACTAAAATTCCTCTCTTCTTCCAACGTGTTGGTATATGGACCCATCATATTAATCCATATTAAAGCCTCTCTTCTCAGTGTCATTTAGTCATTTCTAGCTGTTTGGGATCATTTTGGATTCAGTGATAGTGTTTTTTACATTTGCTATTTTCTTGTCCTATTGGAATTTGAAAGGCAAGCATCTTCATTTTCTTTAAGTCATTGATTTAAATTGTGTGTGGAGACAGGGCTAAGAACAGACGTACCAAGCCATTCATCAGTACCCTTTGGGTATTTTGGAAGAATCTTGCTTGGACTTTGAATCAGGTAAGAATCCTAGTTTTAGTTTTGGCTTGCAGTGTGACCTTGAGCAGTTAACTTCTCAAGATGTTAATTTCCTTATATGTAAAGTGATGATATCACTTGATGGAACAGTTGTGAAGATTGGAGATCATGTATGTCAATTGTCAAACACAGTACTTGGCACATAGTAGTGGTCAGCAAAGATTAGTTCTTTTTTCCTGTGCTTTGGAATCATAAAGTTTTTCTTTTTAATTAATTTAATTTAATTGGAGACTAATTACAACATTGTGGTGGTTTTTGCCATACATTAACATGAATCAGCCATGGGTGTACATGTGTCCCCCCACCCTGAACCCCCACCCCTTCTCATCCAATCCCTCTGGGTTGTCCCAGTGCACCAGCTTGCCCTGCTTCATGCATCGAACTTGGCCTGGACATCTATTTCACATATGGTAACATACGTGTTTCAATGCTGTTCTCTCAGATCATCCCACCATCATCTTATCCCACAGAGTCCAAAAGTCTGTTCTTTACATCTGTGTCTCTTTTGCTGTCTTGCATATAGGGTTGTTGTTACTATCTTTCTAAATTCCATATATATACATTAATGTATTGATATTTTTCTTTCTGACTTACTGCACTATGTATAATAGGCTCCAGGTTCATCTGCCTCAAATGTGTTCTTTTTTTTATAGCTGAGTAATGTTTCCTTGTGTATATGTACCACAGGTTTCTTATCCATTCATCTGCTGATGGGCATCTAGATTGCTTCCATGTCCTGGCTATTATAAACAGTGCTGTGATGAACATTGGGGTACACGTGTCTCTTTCAATTCTGGTTTCCTCAGTGTGTATGCCCAGCAGTGGGATTGCTGGGTCATAAGGCAGTTCTATTTCCAGTTTTTAAAGGAATCTCCACACTGTTCTCCACAGTGGCTGCACTAGTTTGCATTCCCACCAACAGTGTAAGAGGGTTCCCTTCTCTCCACACCCTCTCCAGCATTTATTTGTAGACTTTTTGATGGCAGCCATTCTGACTGGCGTGAGATGGTACCTCATTGTGGTTTTGATTTGCCTTTCTCTGAGAATGAGTGATGTTGAGCATCTTTTCATGGGTTTGTTAGCCATCTGCATATCTTCTTTGGAGAAATGTCTACTTAGTTCTTCGGCTCATTTTTTGATTGGGTCTTTTTTTGTTCTGGTATTGAGCTGCATGAACTGCTTGTTTATATTTTAGAGATTAATTCTCTGTCAGTTGTTTCATTTGCTGTGTTTTCTCCCATTCTGAAGGCTGTCTTTTCACCTTGCTTATAGTTTCCTTCATTGTGCAAAAACTTTTAAGTTTAATTAGGTCCCATTTGTTTATTTTTGCTTTTTATTTCCATTCCTCTGGGAGGTGGGTCATAGAGGATCTTGCTGTGATTTTGTCAGAGTGTTCTGCTTATATTTTCCTCTAGGAGTTTTATAGTTTCTGATCTTATATTTAGATCTTTAATCCATTTTGAGTTTCTTTTTGTGTATGGTGTTAGAAAAGTGTTCTAGTTTTATTCTTTTACAGGTGGTTGATCAGTTTTCCCAGCATCGCTTGTTAAAGATATTGTCTTTTCTCTGTATATTCTTTTCTTATGTCTACTCTCGTATATTTTTGCCTCCTTTGTCGAAGATAAGCTGTCCATAGGTGTGTGGATTTATCTCTGGGCTTTCTATTTTGTTCCATTGATCTATATTTCTGTCTTTGTGCCAGTACCATACTGTCTTGATGACTGTGGCTTTGTAGTAAAGCCTGAAGTCAGGCAGGTTGATTCCTCCAGTTCCATTCTTCTTTCTCAAGATGGCTTTGGCTATTCGAGGTTTTTTGTGTTTCCATACAAATTGTGAAATTATTTGTTCTAGCTCTGTGAAAAAACTTTTCTTATGTCTACTCTCGTATATTTTTGCCTCCTTTGTCGAAGATAAGCTGTCCATAGGTGTGTGGATTTATCTCTGGGCTTTCTATTTTGTTCCATTGATCTATATTTCTGTCTTTGTGCCAGTACCATACTGTCTTGATGACTGTGGCTTTGTAGTATAGTCTGAAGTCAGGCAGGTTGATTCCTCCAGTTCCTTTCTTCTTTCTCAAGATTGCTTTGGCTATGGAATCACAAGGTTTAATCCTCCATCCTTATGTCTTGGATTAACTGATTCATTGTCTCCCCATCATTTTCACAAGTCTTCTCTTTTCTAGGATTGAGGGCTGTTTTTGACCGTTCCTCTGGTGCTCTGAATTACTGCACATTTGAACCTTAAATAAAGAACTTTGGATGAGTGTTTGACCTGCTTCCTAGGCCTCTTTCATCACACTGGACTAATTTATCAGTTGATAATTTGGAAGAAAGGTGGCATAGGAGGAGACATAGTGGGTAGGAAGGAGCGGTGTGAGAGCAGTCTTCAGATAGTTGAGGAGTATGGAAAAGGAAGTAGACTGACTTCGTGTAATCATAAAGGACAAACTTATACAAGTCCACAGTCCTTCATTCATAAATTTGGAATTGAGAAATACCTACAAGTTGAGTGTTTTGGTAAATTTGGTAAATCTGACTGTTAATTGATATGAAGTTATTTATAATCTTTATTCTGCTGAGTGTGACTATTCGTGTGCCTCACTGCACAGATAAAAGCATGTTTGATTAGAGAGCATTGCCCTGGGCTCCACTGAGGACGTACATGATATGTGGTATGTGTCCCATTTTACCTTTCTAAAATCTGAAAAATTGAGTTATAAACCATGTGATCCCAAGGGTTTTAGATAGGTTGTGGACCTGTACCAAAGGGTACGTAGACATTTCAGAAGAATACCAGTCTCGCTTAGGGAAGACTTTCTCATATACTTGGCAGTAAACTGGGATTATTTTCCAACATGATGACATCTCTAGTACTGAGGTCATTCGTGGCAGCGGTGGGGAGGGGCTGTGCAGCCATGTCTGAAAAATGTTGTCAAGGGAGTTTTATGAGTAGGAAACTGGACCTATAAAGTCTTCCAGTCCTGCATGCCAGAGTGCAGCACCTAATGACAGAGAAGCTCATAATTGCTTTACATTTATTACTTATGTCTCATGATTACTTAAAATGCGATAGTTGTTGTAAAGTTTAAATTTGAAATAAAAGTTATATGATAAACTCCTGTTTCATGAGGTTGATCTGACCCAGATGTTCTCAAAGTGGGGTCTGGGGATCAGCAGCATCACCATCCCCTGGGAGTTTCTTAGAAAAAAGCAAATCTCTGTTCCCATCTCAGGTCTGCTGAGAACTCTATAAGATGAGGTCCCGAACCCCGTGTTTTATTAAGCCCTCCAGGTGATTCTGGTGCATGCTAATTCAGTAAGCAGGACTGAATTGCCATGACAAAAACACCTGGGGGAACCCATGGTGCCTGCAGTCTAGGCCCAGGTTAACTCTGTGTGGAGTAGCTATTTCAAAGGGGCTATAAATGAAACTCAAATACAGAAGGGAGAGTATGGGGGGAGTAAAGGAATTGTAACTGGGACACCGAGAAAAGGCTCATTGGAAGGAGTGTGCTTTTAGGACAGGTAGGACTTTGGGGTACAGATGGGCTAGTATTCCTGGCTCAGAGGAAGGAACAGTTATCTCTCCACTGGGAAAGCAGTTGTCTCTAGATTGTCAGTGGGGATATAGCACTGACAAGAGAGGACCAAGGCAATATATGAGCCAGAATACTAGATTACATGTTTCATATACTTTTGGATGTAAAATCAATGTTGGACCCAAGTGCCTTAACTTATTTATCCTTGTTAAATTTCATCTTGCTAAAATAGACATGCTAGTTGAGTCCTGCAATATTTTGGATTCCTGACTTTCTCAACCCCATTGCCTGATTAGATCCTCATCCAGGTAATCAATAGAAACTTTGGAGTTGTATTTGCCATCTCCCTCCAAGTTGACCTAAATCCTAATATCGTGTTAGTTGCACTTGCTGAACTACAAAGAAATAGTCTTGATTTCTTGTGTGGTTTGCAAAAAAAAAAAAAAAATCCCTTTGTTTAATCATCATACCCGTTTTACTAGAACTTTTTACATTTTAAGCTTTTTATTATAAAATATGCTTTACACTATATGGTCAGCTGCCCAAGGGCAGCATTTTGTCTGATTTTCAGCCTGTCAGAAACTCTGAATTTTTATGTTCTCAGAGAGCCCATACCTCACAAAAGCCATACCGGTGACAAGTAACGTGAAGTGCCTTGTGCCAGAAAGCTACTGAGAATAGGGGCTCACGAGTAGGTTTTCCATAACCTCCTCTTAGATCATTCAGGCAGTTTGTGGAGACTGACTTTGATATTGTTGCTCAAGAGTTGACAGTGCTTGCAGATGCCTTTCTTTTGGCCGAAATTATGTCTAGTGATATATGGAAGTGTGTTTTTGTGACGCCTCTTGCATAATCATGTAGGCATTGCCTACGTACTTTTGAGTGGTTTATGTTAGAAAAAAACTGTTTCTATACAGCACCTCCCACCACCATATAATAGTTTCATCCTGTTTAGCACAAAAAAATATGTGTACCTTATTCATTTTTTTTCTTTGTTGGTTAAGGACGAGCCTAAGCTCCAGGAAGCAACTTGGGAAGTCAGAGAAGAGAACATGTTATTTTCACTTCATAGCAAATTAACTAGAAAGCCTTCTGATGAACTGTAAACAGTTAATAATGTAATCATAGGCTAATAACACTACATCATAGGACTGTCAACACAGAGAGCCTTCTTGTGCCTTTAAGGATCTCATCAGCATTATCCAGGTAGATAGTTATCTGTCAGGCTCTTAATGGATTCTTTTAAAGAGAATCATATAAGCATTCTTAATCACTGGTTCTGGTCACCTTTGTTACAGGCTGTCATTCCTCTTTTTTTAAACTAAATTCCAACTGCTGATCTGAAAGTTCTTGTATGAAGGGAAGGATTTAAAGGGCTATTTCAACTCATCCTGGAATGCAAAGGGAAGTGAAGGAAGTATTTTAAAGTGATCTTGGTAGTGATGATGTTATGGAAAAAAGAAATGAAAAATAGAGTCATTATTGACTACCTCAGTAACTATCACTTTGAATAGTGCTGCTACCCATTACATGGTTTAAGAGGACAGTGTTTCTTTCCTAAGTTGCTACCATTTATTATTGGTACTTCAGTCAGGCTAAGAAAATTGTTCAAAGAGTACACAATGTGATTCCTAGGATTATACCATAGTAATATTGATATTGGGGCTTCCCAGGTGGCTCAGATGATAGAGTCTTCCTGCAATGCAGATCCCTGGGTCAGGAAGATCCCCTGGAGAAGGAACTGGCAACCCACTCCAGTATTGTTGCCTGGAGAATCCCATGGACAGTGGAGCCTGGTGGGCTAGAGTCCCTGGGGTCGCAAAGAGTCACACGAATGAACAACAGCAATATTGATATAACATTTTTTATCTAGGATATTTGCAGCTAGCTTTTAATAATATAAGTTAAAATAGTGTATTTCTAACTTCATTTTAAAAATTCAGATACCAATATATGACCCTGAATTAACTAGAAACATTTTGTTGTCAGATAGACTTATGAAGAGTGAGAAGAACTACCAAAGATAGCTTTGTCATTTGTTTTTTATTTTTTTTATTTTTTTTTTTTTCTCTTTTAAATTTCTTTAATTGCTGAATGCCTCTTTGGCTAGTGTTTGGAGGATCATTTTTTAGGCCTACAACTGATGTATTTTTCCACCTTATTATTGTTTTGTTTGCAAACCACCTAAGTCTTTTTTCCTCTGTTGAAAATTGTTCTCTGACACATTACCAAAATGGACCCTATGCTGTAATCACACAGGACAATATTGGAAAGACTGAATATCTAAATGATTTGTGGAAGGTATTACTTTTTTCCTTCTGTTTTGAGATTACTTCTAACCGTTTCTAAAGACATGGTCACAGCTGCCTGAAGCATGTCTTCTTCACTCATAGAATCACCTAGATCCCTGTCAGGCGCTTCAGAACGTGTGCTCGACTTTTCACACAGATGTGTAAGTTGTCCTGGCGGAGCTTGTTGCTGCTGCTGCTGCTGCTGCTGCTTTTCAAAGTAGGCTTCTCTTCTCTCCGTAGCTCTTCTGAAGTAGGATGTGAACCCGATGTCTGTGGGATATCTTGACATCTATTTCTGGAAGTCCCTTGCATACTGAGCTGAATGGCCCTGCGGAGATCGGCTTCTTCATCTTCCATGTCGATGTCTTGGCGACTTAGTGCCAGAGCCCTCTGAAAGTCCTCCTCATCCTCGTCTAACATTCCTGTCCCATCATTTACTTCTAAGACGCGTTCTAGATCTGTTTTCTGGACTCTCTGTTCTTTAAGCTGTGCTAATTCTTCTCCAATAAGTTTTGGTCGATGCATCTGTTGGACCCTGATCATCTGTAGAAGTTGGTCAGCTTCACAATCTGGCAGATCACCCTTAACAACAAATATAGAGTAACCTTCCTGTTGTAACTGAGCCAAGAAAAGTGCAAGGTATGTGTCTGATATTAATTCTGGACCCGTCAAAAGAGAATTCAAGTTGAACCACTGTTTTCCTAATTTTCTAACTGTAAACCAGTGTTCTTTATAGTTGCATATAAATGATCTTTCATTTATGGGATCAATCCTGAGCCTCTGGTACTCTGGACTGTTAAACAGGATTAGTTCTAAACCCCAAACTTTCAAGGCATTGCTTATAACCTGAATAGAGAAAAAGCCACTGTCATCCATATTTCCAGAAGGCTGCTGCAAAAATGTGCGATAGTCTTCACTAGTCACTCCTCCTTCTGCCATTCTCATCCTCTCTTCCTCATCTAGCTGATGTGCAATTGAAGATAATTCCACAGGGCTGAAGTATTCTCCTTGTAGTAGGTTATTCAAGTAATGTTGAGCACAAAGTGAGCCTTCTTGTTTTTCGTGGAAGATGGACTCCATGTTTATTTGTCTCTGTCATTTGTTTTTTAAATGAAATACCCAGGGCAGGGTTTTTGTTCTATATCTGAAATTTTCTCGGAATTTGAGAAGAGTTATTTCACTTGGGTTGTCCTCTCTTCTTCTGCCTCTCCTTTATTCTTGAATGACCATGTTTTTGAGAACAAAGCATTCAACATACATGCAGTCTATACATGGTTTGAGCTTCTAACCTACTCTTTACCAAAAAGAAAAAAAAATTATGACTCTGAAGCTTAGAGAAACTATGATTCAGAGATAGTCTTTCCTCCAAAATTATAATTTTCTTGGAATTCTAGTGCTGTTATAATGCTGGAGGCAAAGGGAACGTTCTGACTGACCACTGGTTCTTGGGAATGGAAAGATTTAGTGTTCGTCTGTCTCATTCTGGTGAGCTGGTTGGAACTGACCAGAGTTCTGTATAGGTCAGAAAGACTGTCCAGCGGCCCAGATCCTGCAGGGTGTTCAGGGAAACTGGATTTTCTGTATTCCTTTCTTCTGCCCTTGAGAGCAGCAGGTTTGATGATGTCAGGAATTGGAGAAGACAGAAACAGAAGGTGGGACAGAGAGAGTGGTGAAGATGGTGCCCAGTGGATGCTCTTTGGGGTTTTCCCTGACCTTCTTTTCTGAAGTAAAAGTGATGCCTGTGATTTCTTAGTGTGGGAAGGTTTCGTTTATCTGTGATATTTATTTGATTGCTACAAACAACCATTTATGATAGATGTTTTCATGAGTGCTTTTCCTCTTTTTTTTTAATATATCTTAAAGCAACAGCAAAGGAAATCAAATCAACTGATTCATACATAGCCTTACTATCCTAATAAATAGCTCTTTCATTATTTATGATCTTTTCTATTTTCTAGTCCTTGCTCACATACACAGAAGTATTTTTTTTTTTTACATTTTTGTGATCGTATCTGTTTAGATATTTATCCCTTATGGCTCAGACAGTAAAGAATCTGCCTGCGATGCGAAGGTCTGGGTTCGATCCCTCTGTTAGGAAGATGCCCTGGAGAGGGGAAGACTACCCATTCCAGTATTCTTGCCTGGAGAATCCCATGGACAGAGGAGCCTGGCTGGCTGCAGTCCATAGGGTTGCAAAGAGTCAGACACTCCTGAGTGACTAATGCACACACACATAGCCTTTCAATAAGAATGGGTGTTGTATATTTAAAACTATTTTCTAGTTAAAAATATTTCATGTACACACGTGGCTGATTCAATGTATAGCAAAACATGTCAATGTATAGCAAAACAAATACAGTATTGTAAAGCAAAACAAACTAAAAAATAAAAATTAATTTTAAAAATTTCACAATTTAGAAAAGGACAGTCTAAAGTCAACTTTAAGTTATTTTATAAAATTTATGGTTACTAAAGGGGATGAATTAGGAATACAGAATCAAACTACTATACATAAAATAGATAAGCTATAAGGATTTGTTGTATAACAGAGAATTATGCCCAATATCTTTTAATAACCCATGATGGAAAAAAACAAAATCTGCAAAAAAAAACCAGAATCTTTATGCTATACACCTAAAGCTGACACTATATTATAAATCATACTTCAATTAAAAAGATAAGTAATGTCTTTCCAAAGGGCAAAAAAAGTTCCAACTCCTTACTTTCAGTCACATCAATTTATCCTTAAAGAAAAATACATCCTCTTTTTTCCCCTTGATATTTGAATCCCACCTTTTCTACGAGTGACAGATTTCTTGTCAAGCTTTTATGGTTACAGTTTTTTTTTTTTCAATGACAATAAAATAATTTTGCTTATATTGTTAATATTGACATTTAGGAACTCTTGTTCCAGTTTTATCTTTTTTTATCACTTTTATTGAACCTCTAACTTGTCATTGAAGGGCAAAACTAAAGATCTTTGTGAAAGTCCTGACTGCTAGACTCTCCATTAGTAAGAGTTCCTTTTGTGGGAATTCCACAACCATTGAATATTGTCACTTTTATACTGGAGTTTGCATGTATATTTCTTTTAGAGACTTCTACCCCTCTTGAGAACTGTATGTAATTCACTTGCTGTTTTGCCCCCAACAGTCATATTTTATGAAAACATACTCGGCATGTATTACTTAGCAGACCTTCAGTATCTGGAGAGAGAAAGAAATAGGACTTGTGGGATTAAAATGTCTAGCACTGGACCCTGCAGAGAAGATTGGGGGCTATGGTCTAAAGTGCTAGAAAAGGGGATACAAGGACAGGCACCCAGTCCTTGGCCTCATTCTCTTTGCCTGGCGTTTGAGACTTTAAATTTCTTTTTCCCACTGTTCATCCTTTACTATCTTGACAAGTTATACTCCATACATCCATAGCTCTCTGTGACTTCCTTTTTCCCTCTGTGTATTTATATTCGTAAAATCTCTGATTCCCCACAGTGGCAGAAATACTACAATACATTTTCTGCTTAAATAAATGAGACGTGGCTACAATACATGCTCTGTTCTAGTACGTGTAATATACCGTAGGACCAGTTAAGGAGACTGCCCCTTGTCCCTGAGGTGGATTGGTGGGTGGTTTTCAGTTGCATGGAGAAGAGACCATAAAATGTCTGCCAGTACAATGGCAGTTGTAAATAATGAAACTCTGTGTGGCATCTCTCTACCCTGACTTCTCCAGCCCTCTTTAGCCTCTCTCTCTGGAGGTTCACAAGATTTGACCTCAGCAATTTATATAGCCGTCTTGCTGTGGTCAGCATTTCCTTAGGTATACAACTTTTTAAATGAAGTAAGTAGTTTTTAGATGTCTTTCATTCCCTTACTAGTCCCCCAAGTTTAGAAGACTCTGAAATAACCTCAGGAGCCCTGCTGAAATGTAATCCAGAGAACCAACCTGTCAAATGGGAGGTGTCCAAAGTGCAGTGGCGGGTCTCTCCCAGGTTTCCATTTGTCATTCTTTCTGCTAAAGTGCCCCCTCTCACACAGGGAAAACTCATACATCATCTCATGTATGCACCAGCTCATACATCATCTCTCCTGCGGGGTCTTTCTTGGGCCCCCGTTGGCCTTAATCACTCCTGTAGAATTGTTTTTTGTTAATTCATGCCTCACAGCATTTTACACATTGTATTGAAAGTTATTAGTTTATATCTCCTTCTTCCTCTTATTAGATAGACTGTTCACAGATTCTTCAGGACAGGGGCCATCTTTATATGATTAGCTTCTAAAACAGAGCCACATACACACAAATCAGCAAATGACGAAGTAAATGAGTGGCACTGTCCATCTCATTTTTTTCCCCTAAGTATAAAAATGAAGGAGATGAATATGTTAAGAAACTGTTAAATTACAGTTTTGATCACTTCCGATGTCATTTATCCTCACTTCTACACATGACAAAGCAAAGACAAATCCTGTCTGGAAGCACTGCCTCTAAAACAGGTCTCAGAGAATTTCCGTAAATAGAAGAAATAGGCACTAATAGGAAAGGAGGAGAAGCATAACATACAAGAAAACATGGCCCCATAGTTAGTAGACTCAGTTGAGTCAGACACCACGGTCTTTAAATCAGCATTATTATATGTATTATCCAATATGATGGTAGTCCTTATATGTATGTGGCTTTTGAGCACTTAACTAAGAAACTGAATTTTTAATTTAATTTAGGTAGCCATATAGCTAGTGACTTCTTTAATATATGGATCAGTACAGCTTTAGAAAATAGAATTATTATACACTTAGTTTAATATGTTTAAGAAATAAAAAAGGAATTGAAAACATGAGCAAAGATCAGACTATAGAAATATGATGATAGCTATGAAAAAGAAACAGTTTTTAGAAAGGAAAAAGTTGAGTGTTTAAAGCTGAAAATTAAAATTGATGAGTTTAAGAGCAGATTGGACTTAGCTGAAGAGAGAATTAAGGAAATGGAAGAGAAATCTAAAGAGATTTTTCCAAAATACATAGGGAGAGACCAAAAAAAAAAAAAGGAAAATTATGAAAGTTAATGTAGAAGTTATTACATGTAAAGACTACCCTGAAATAAGCTGATAGAATATTATAATATCAGACAAAGGATGATAAATTCTAAACTATCATGCTTTTAATAATATAACTTCAAAATCTATAAAGAAAATTTGATAGAAACACAAGGAAATATGGACAAATCTACCTTTCAATAAAGGATTTCAACATAATCTCAATAATTGATAAAATCACCAGATGTTCCTCCTCAAAATAATTAAACTATAAAATATTTGAACAATACATATATTAACAAACTTGATTGAATTATGTGGATTGTTGTATCCAGCTGCTTTGTGATATATAATAATAGGCTAGGAATCAAGTGTTACCAAACTTCAAAGGGTTAGTTATCATACTGCTGAGTTGCTTCAGTTGCGTCCAACTCTGTGCTACCCTAGACGGCAGCCCAGCAAGCTCCACTGTCTCTGGGATTCTCCAGGCAAGAACACTGGAGTGGGTTGCCCTTTCCTTCTCCGAGTTATCCTACAGCTGTATTCTTTCATCAAAAAGTTATTGGGTTGGCCAAAATGCTCATTTACGTTTCTCCATAACAGTGTGACAGGAAAACCTGAATGAACTTTTTGGCCAATCCAATATTAATTTAGAAGAAAACTAGAAAAACTTTCTAGTCTTTTATCAATCAGGAGAACTCTTCCAAATGCTTCAAAGGTCAAAGAAGATATTTAGGACTGAATGGTAATTAAAAGTTGACATATGAAAACCAGTAATATTCAGCCAAAGGGTTGCTTAGAGAGAAGTTTATAGCCTTAAATGCTCCTACTAGCAAAACAAGAAAGAGTAAATAAAGGTGCGGTAAACATATGATGGATCAATGAGGATGACTGAGAAGTGGTTGCAGCACACTGCAGGTGAGGGGATAACCTCCATTTGCCGCTGGCAGCCATTCATGACTCTGAGAAATTAGTCTTTCAAAATCTTGACCAGAAGATGTTGTCCCAGTTACTGGGAACAGCTGGTCCAGAGGGTGAGAAAAGGAAACTGTTTACTCTGTAATACTCAAAATACTAGGACATGCTCCCTTTGTGCTTCGGTATCTCTGTTTGTTTACTCAGAGCAAAAATGAAACCAACTTAGTTGAGTGGATTAGTATTAGCAGCTTTGGTTTGGTAGATAGGTTCCCAGAGTGTAGTCTCTGAACCCCTGGATCCCTGAGACACATTTGAGGAGGGAATCTATGAGAATGAGATCAGAATAGTTTTCATGATAATATTGTCTTTTTTTTTTTCTTTTGCTGCTTCACTTAACTGTTAACATTTGCACACCAGTGTTATGAAAGTAACAATGAATGAAACTGGTGGCAGCACAGGTCAAGGCAGTAACACACCAACTCTATTGATGGTGATTGTATTCTTTACTATAATGAATCCAATTAAGAAATGTTGGTGTTCCCTGATAATTAGTCAAAGTTGTTCATTTTATTATTAATGAAATAATATTTGTTTTCTTTTCTCAAGAGAATGCCTGTGTGATTTTTTACTTTACAGAATGATTAATGATCAAATATGGCTATTTAGACTTGACTTTTGGTAGACTTTTTTATCAGAACTAAGTGAAATGAACCTGTCACTTTCTAAGGAAAATATACATTTATTACCAATAATAAAATTCAGACTTTCAAGAAAAAATTAGAATTTTGGACATCTTATATTCCTCTCCATAAGCTTGAAGCCTGAATCCTTAGAGACTTTTCTAATAAGACCATTAGTGATATTAAAAAATGTGATTTTGATACTGTATAATGAAATATGTCAGTATGTGGAAGATATGCAATAACAAAGGAAACCATTCTCAAAGTGATCAGTGCTTATTATAAAATCATACATAGATGAAAAATCTATTCAGTGTGCAAAATAGACTAATGGATTTTCATTTGACAGAGTAGGGAAAGTTCACTCGTATGGTTTCAGATTTCATTTTGCAGCTAACCCTTAAGTGAAACCATTGTTTGTCCAATGTAGTATAATACCTACATTATCCTACAAGTATAAGAAGAATATTCAAAATTATCTAAAAAAGCTATTAAAATAATTCTGTTTTCACTACATATCTGTGTGAGGCCAGGTTCTCTATGTTAATTTTAATCAAAACAAGATGCCATCAGGCATTTTATGCTGAAGCAGATATGAAAATGCAGCTGTTTTCTATTAAGCTAGATGTTAAAGGGATTTTCAAAAAGGTAAAACACTAACACTTATTTTCCATACTAATATTATTTAAAGTCACATGTAATGAATTTATTGCTATTGTTTTTATAAACAAGTAAATACTTGCAAATGTGCTGTTTTAATTTCTATAGGGTAATTATTAATAAATATAATCTATATAAACAAAAACCCTTTGAGGTCCTCAATAATTTCCAAGAGTAAAAGTCTCTTGAAATAAGAAAATTTGAGAACTCCTAGTTTAGTAAGTTAGATTTTAAGCCCTTTCATGGGAAAGACTGTATGCTGCCAAAAGCATAGATACATACCTGGTTGTTTTTTTTTTTTAATGCTATTAAGATACCTTACTTAATGATATTAAGTTATGTACCACACCATTCAGAATAATCCCAAATAGGCCATACTGGCAAGACATGACATTTTATTGAATGCTTTGAGCTTTTCTTTTTTCTTTTTCTTTTTTTTTTGCGTGTTTAAGTGTTGGTAGTTTTTCCTATCATTTTGTACATGACTGTAGTATTATTAAATAACATTTTGAACCCTGTAAATCTGAACCCTATCATATATTTGAAGTAGACTTGGGAGTTTCTTAAGTGAAAATTTATGATGAGAATCCATCATGTCCTTTTCTAATTAAAATAAAATTTCAGTGTGTTGATTCAAAGATCAAAAATAGAATGATCTTTTCTAAATGAACGTAGAAAAGAAAATTTTCTCATTTCATAAAAACAAAGGATTCAGAACCCAAAGACTTGCTGTTTTCCTCAGTATGTGATTTTTGGTAACCTGATGTTTGCGTTTTCATTCTGAATGTGGGTGTTGGCCTTCACCTCTAAAGATGGGGCTCTGATCACTACCTTTTCTCTTGGCCTTTAGACCTCAGAATTCCACAAGCACAGTCAGAAGATGGGAGTGAGAAAGAGGAAACAGTCATTTTACCGTGTTACTCATATGATATCCTAGAAAGTGAAAAAATTAATTAAGACTAGGAAGCCCAGCTTCCTGCAGAATTTGCCTCTATAATCTACATAGTTGATCTGGTGAGAAGGCAAAAGAAATTGAGTAAAGTCCTCCTTTTTAAATTTTATTTTTATGTTTCTTTCCTTGGTGTAAGTTACTTGAATGTATTTGGTCACAAAGCATGTACTGTGAAGGACAGCTCCCTCAGAAGGGTGCAGAGCTGTCATCTACACACACCAAAATACATGTTTGGAAAAAAAATAGTTATAAAGTATTTGCTTCAACCAACAAGGAGCTCAAGAACAGATTTGACCGTACAACCAATGTATGTGAAACAAAACCCAGAGAACAGGTTGGGTGAACGTTGTGTTACACTGTCTCATTAAAGTAAATGAGTCAAGATTGATCTAATTAACTGACACAGATTCAGCATATTTACCCACGAAAGCAGGCGGCAGTGGCCATCTCCTGCCACAGCTGTTTAAATTACTCACATGAGTCATTCTGAGAAGAGACTCTGTCTTTAAAAAAATAAAACAAGTAAACAGACTGTTTGAAATCTTTGTCTTGTACCTGATAATCATCTGAAAGAACAGGGTAATTTTGTACTTGGGAGAGTCCCTGGCCTGAGGCCTTTCCAACCCTGAAGTGGCCTGGGAGGAAATTAGAAGAAATGTCTTTGTATTTGCTCATGGGAGACACGGTGCTTGATCGAGTCTGTCACCTTCCCTGCTAGTCCCTCTATAGCCTTGCAGTTGGTATCGCATTTAGCCTAAACTCAGAGCCAGTATGTAAAAAATGTGGAGGTCCAGCAGATCTGTTGAGTATTTTTATGTCTTTGTTTAACCAATGAAGAAATGTGGATTTGTAAAAAGATGATGAGAGAGATGAGTAAGCTCATCTTTGGAAAAAACAATGCAGCCGAAATAATCATGGCTCCTCCGATATGCTTGGAGGGAACCTGTCCAGTGGTGTCAGACATGAACCTGCCTCCTACCTCTATCGTACACCAGCTCTGGGATCTTAGGGAACTCGTTTTGTCTTTCCAAGACTCACCATTCCCCTCTCCTAAAATGGAGATAATTATAGCAATCTCAAAGGGCTGTCATTGGGATTAAACATTTGTTTAGCACAGTACTTGGTGCAGAGTTAATGCTCCAAATGGTAGTAATAGTAATTGTCACTGTTATCTTTGCTAATTTTAAGTTGTATTTCCCAAGTACCAATTAAGTCCTGTTATCTTCTAGAGCCTTGGTTCTCTTATCTCTACAATGTGGGGTTGGTGGGTGAGCCCCAAGTAACTCTTCCCGCTGGACATTCTGAGCCTGGTTTAGGAGGTGGCAAGCTGCCCATTAGAGGGTCCATGCACTCCCAGCTTCCCTGCCTCCTCTTCCTCCCCTCCCGGCAGCAGCCCTGGCCAGTCAGCTCCCAGTGGGAGGCTGCTAGATCAAAGCCCTGGAAAAGGTCAGGCATTCCTGGCACCAAGACACTCAGCTGGCTAATAGCTGCCCTTCCCTGGTCTAGTCCTGCCGGAGCACCAACTCCTACAAACAGAGGCTTTTCTGGAAGCCGCTTTCTGGGTACTGGGGCCCACCTGAGCTGGGGAGAAACCTAAGGGAGAATTCTTGTGTGGAGGTCACCATCAAAAAGCTTTAACTTATGCTTTTGCTTTCTTCTGGGATATATAAAAGGTGAGAATAGGATGGTGGAGGTCAAGTCTTGTCAAAGATGTTCAGTTTCAGTTCAATTCAGTCGCTCAGTCGTGTCCGACTCTTTGTGACCCTGTGAATTGGAGCACACCAGGCCTCCCTGTCCATCACCATCTCCCGGAGTTCACTCAGATTCACGTCCATCGAGTCAGTGACTCCATCCAGCCATCTCATCCTCGGTCATCCCCTTCTCCTCCTTCCCCCAATCCCTCCCAGCATCAGGGTCTTTTCCAATGAGTCAACTCTTCGCCTGAGGTGGCCAAAGTACTGGAGTTTCAGCTTTAGCATCATTCCTTCCAAAGATGTTAATGAGTGGTAAATGATGGCACAAGAGGTGCCACCATGAAAAATGGTGTCCTGAAACACACTAAGGGATCTGTTTACAATATACTGAGTGAAAGACCAGATTGCAAAACATCATCACAGTCATGGTTTTTCAATGTGTGTATGAAACCAATAGCGAAAAGGAGAGAAGGAACTTGATCTCTGTGTCAAAGTGTTTTTCTGGGTGGCAGTGTCAGGTAATTTTTGGCTTTTACTTGGATTTTCTAAATGTTTTACACACGCATAGAATTCTAGTAAGGAGAAACAAAAGCTGTTTTTTTTGTTTTGTTTTGTTTTGTTTTTGAGAAAGAAACCAAATTGTCTTTCGAGAAGAGTTTTAACCTTTCAAAGAAAAGAGGATGTGTGCATGTGAATTGTGTGCAGCAACGCCTGGAAGCGACCTGTTGCCACTCTGGGAGGCTTGTGGGCTTGAAGCTCTGCAAGGAGCAGGTTCCTTTACATGTGCACACTGCGTGCCCAGCACTGTTCTCAGGGCTCTGGGTCTGTTACCTTCATGGACGTTCTGTGTGTGTGTGTGTGTGTGTGTGTGTGTGTGTATGAGAGAGGGTGCCATGGCGAGGTGAACTGGGGTGCTGCAGCCAAATGCAGTTAATACTAGATGTATAGGGCTCTCTGGGTCCTTTTCTCTGACCTGTTGATTCTCTGTCTTGTTAGCTGAGTCCAGCCCATGTCCTCCCACTCTCTTGACTGGATCCCAGCCTTGGTTTTCAGGGTGTACTGTTCATTTTACTTGAAGCTCAAAATCTTACCTGGGTGTGAGCACTTCAATGAATCTGTGGCTTCACTCAGAATTGAAACCACCATTTCTTTCCTTTTTGTCGTAATGGCTTCACTTCTGTCTACAAAAATAACTCTTCCATAACTGCTTCTCATGGAAGGAGAGAAAGCAAGGTAACAAGGAAGGGGTGCCCTTGGCCTGAGGGCTTCAACCCACAGACGTACCTAAGCCATCTCTGTGTGTTACAGGCAGACCTCTTAACTCTCTGGGCCTCAGTTTCCTCATTGGAAAAATTCAAGGACAGAATTGAATGAATTTCAAGGTCTCTCATTGCACTGATTCTTTGAAGAAGTTTCAGTGCAATCTTTCAACATTTTCTGTTACATGGTTTGTTTTTTTTTCTAGTATATTCCAGAAGCAGAAAGAGGTTGAAATCTTACTGTATGTTTCTACAATAGCCACGAAACTCTTCCTTTCTTTAACCTCTTCGAGTCTGTTAAGTATCTCAGCTGTGTCCTGTAGCTTTAATGGCCGTTTTCTTCCAGTAGTATTAGTTACTAATTTATTTTTGATGGAGCGCTCAGAGTTATCAATATTGGGGTTATTAGCAAACTTTCTGGAAAGACCTTTATCTCCTCAAAGTGAAATACTTTAAAATAACATTTAAAGAATATAGAAATTTGAAGAACATAGAAATTTTCTCAAGGTTATAAAGCAGAGGAATGACTTGGGCTCGCCATAACCACCGAGAGAGGAGGTGGCTTCCCAGTCTTAAATCATATCCAACTTCCCTCCTCAGGTCTTTGTACTGTTTTCACTTACTCCTGTTTTCATAATGAGGTTGACACATATGTTAAGCTGGACATGTTGGTCTGATCTGTTTGGACAGCTCATTTTCCAATATATAAAGTTGTGTATTTGCATGGCCAACAGAGATTTTCTGTCTTTAATAGAGGAGTATATTAGTTATACCAGTGTCTCTATGTGTGTGTGTATGTGTGTGTATATGCTGCTGCTGCTGCTGCTAAGTCGCTTCAGTCGTGTCCGATTCTGTGCGACCCCATAGACGGCAGCCCACCAGGCTCCCCCGTCCCTGGGATTCTCCAGGCAAGAGTGTGTACATATATATATATATATATATATATATATGGGAAGGGGACCTTTACTTGAAAGCTTATAATCTAAAATGGGTAATAAATACACTGCTTTAAATGCAGCCTCTTGGACTTAGGTTATATGTAGCAGGCCAGAGGGAGCAGAGTTCCAGTGGCTTTCTCCCCAAGCAGGCAACCCCGCCCTCAGCATGCCCAGGCCTGCTGCTTGAGCTAGTACAGTCCTGGGTGGTTCAGGGGCCACGTTCACTGAGGAGGCGGATAGTTCCATTGATGAGGACAACTGATGTGTCACACAGGATGTGTGCCACTGACTATGGTCCTAACTGCCCTCTGTAAACCCTTTTCCAGGGCACAAGGTTTTTTCCTTGCCCTTTTGGCTGCTGCTCATCGCTATTCAGTGTCGCTCCCGAAACTTTAAATCCCGTGTCATCAGCTCATGGAGTCTGTCTGCTTGTATGCACCAGAATTGTCTTCAGTTTCCTCGAGAACACTTGTTTCCATATTACTTTGGGCTATTCCCCCAGTTGTATACTTTTTCCCCTCTGTGCTTTTGCTGCTTTCCTCATTTTCCCCTTTCCCCTTTAACACAGGACCCTTGGAGTGGCTGTGGTGTTCAGTCACTCAGTCGTGTCTGACTCTGCCACCACATCGACTGTAGCATGCCAGACTTCCCTGTCCTTCAGTATCTCCTGAAAGTCACTCAGACTCATGTCCATTGAGTCAGTGATGCCATCCAACCCTGTCATCCTCTGTCACCTCCTTCTCCTCTAGCCCTCTATCTTTCCCAGCATCAAGGTCTTTTCCAATGAGTTGACTCTTCAAATCAAGTGGCCAAAGTATTGGAGCCTCAGCTTCAGCATCAGTCCTTCCAATGAATATTCAGAGTTGATTTCCTTTAGGATCCTTTAGGTTTGATATCCTTGATGTCCAAAGGACTCTCAAGAGTCTTCTCCAGCCTCACAGTTTGAAAGCATCAATTCTTCAGCTTCAGTTAATTCTTAGAATGGTAGGGGTGATGAAAACTTGCTTTCTGAAAAACTGTTTTCTGGAACAGCCCAGTTTATATTTCTTATTTTCTTGTTGTATGGACAATAGTGATGATGGTAATACCACTGTTTGTATGGCTTTTTTTTTTTTTGCAAAGTCTTTTGTGTAGGCAAGCTTGGTCCTTCTCCCTGCTTGTACTTATACATGAGCTGTAGTCCATCGGGTCATCAAGAGTCAGACATGACTGAAGCGACTTAGCAGAAGGTGTCCAGAGCTAAATCTTTTACAGCTAAAAGTAGAACAAGCCAGCTTTCAACTCGAATCTGCCTTTTCTTTTATCCTAAACGGTGGTGACAGCAGTGGCCAAAGGGTAGAAACAGCCACATATGTCTTCATCCTCCCTTTCCTCTGTCAACACACAACCCTGCCGTGTGTTCAGGACCCCAGCCTCCCCACACGGCGATTGCTGTTCTGCATCTGCCCTTCCTTCCTTTATAAAGAGTGCCAGGGAAATCTTGTTGAATTCTTCGAAGAGCAGATTTGTAGATGTCTATGTTTTGATATTTTGACAGCGCAAGGTGCAGACTTGGGTTAAGGTGCTTGTGATCTGCGGCAAAAACAGGATGTTTTAGGTGAGCCTGACTGTACCCGTGGTAGGCTTGTGGCAGGGTGGGTGCTCCCTGACTTCAGTCCCCATTTCCCCCTCCACGCCCACAACAGTTCTCTTTGTGTGCAGGTTAGTCATAGGACTTGTCAGGGGACAAGTCACTCAGGAGGTGCTCCCCAGGGCCCCTGTTACCCTTGGGGGCCGGATGGACCCCTCCCACCTGCCTCCTTTCTGCCTTCATCAGAAAGTTTCTGTCCCGTGTGCTGTCTGTCTCCCCGATTTCCAAATCGCAAGTTCCAGGTTGGTGGACTTACTGGCTCAATGTACTTCTTCCTCTTTGGTCAGGTGTGACATTAAACAAAGAGAATGGTTTCCACCAGGATCATTAATTAAACACATCGCATATTTTTCAGTTCAGTAACATCTCACCACAGCGCGTGGGCTCGTGGCAATACCAGGCTTCCATTCCTGGGCTTCTCCCTTTTCCAGTGTTGTTTCTACCATACCAGCGTAGTTTCTGACAGTGGTGTTTTTTGACTTTGCCTAGCCCTGTACTTTGGGGATCTCTGGAGGATGTCTTAGGGATAGATAACACTTTATTGTGTGGAGTTAGACCCTGGCTTGAGTCTACCGTTTCTGAGAGGGCTGTTTCTATAAAAGGGCTCAGGTGTAAAAGGACGTGTGCATACTTAATCACATTCCTGCTAAACCATTTGTACTAGTTACGTTTGGTTACTGTGCAGCAAATGTTGACTTATTTTTACGTTTTGCCTATTTAATGTATATGAATGTATGTCAGTATTATGAGCCAGGAAGTGATCCAGAAACGCAACTGATAGTAGCTTACTTAATCCTCAACAGCCTGTGAACTAGGTATTGATATCATGGGTAAGAAGATGTGCCGAAAGTCCGGTTTAAGCGTAGACCCTAAATCCAGCTGCCACTCTCATATGCCGCACCTTCCTTGTCAGTCCTCCTCTCGCTCATCCTTTCCCAGCTCTACTGCTTGTTAAGTGACGGAGGTGAGTGTCAGAATCAGGACTGGGAATCCATGTGGTAGCTGTAGAAGGGAATCTTTTTGTAGCCATCTCTTGTTTTTCCTCCTGTCTTCCCCTCAAGCAGGAGTTTGTAGGGACTCTCTAGAGTGGCCTGGTTGCTGAAAGGTGACTTAGCCAACTATGCAGTTCATTAACTGGATCCGCAGGTACACTCAGCAGGTCGTGCTTTCAGAAAATAGCCACAGGCCAGTATGCTGGGAATCGAGATAAAAACATAGCTCTTGTGAAGTCATCAAAGCGTTAGCTACATTTAGGAAAAAAAACAAGGGAAATGGGAAAAAGTCGAGAGTTGAGTCCACAGGGATAGGCATCCTTCATTTACCTTCGTAGGCGTCTGCTCAGATCATCAGCAGCATGATGATCTTCTCTTCTTCCTTGGGGAACTCGTGTTCTTTGGTGTATCCTATGGAAATACTGGCTGAGGGAATGGTAATGTGTTGATTAGCCCTGTATTGTGTTTTAAAAGGACTTCCCTGGTGATCCAGTGGCTAAGACTCTGCACTCCCAATGCAGGGGACCTGGGTTAGATCCCTGTTCAGGGAACTAGATCCCACATGCCACAGCTAAGACCCGGTGCAGCCAAGTAAATAAATAAAACTTTTTTTTTTTTTAACTTAGAGGAAATTTCCCCAGATTTCACGAAATTCAGCGTAGAAAGAAGATTCATCTTTCTTCCAATTAATAAATGCTCAGTATGGACAGGTTTTAGAGGCCTTATGGTTGTAGGACCCATCCAAGGTTTCAAATAATATTAAAGATTGCCTTATCCTGTTGAACAGCTACTAAGGGCTTTGAATTTTCTATACATTTTTCTTAATTCTTTTCATAACACTAACATTTAATGTTAACATTAACACTCATGTTGGATGTTAACATTTCCATTTTTCAGTGGAGGAAACAGAGAGGTTAAGTATTTGGACAAGGATTAGGACAGGACAAAGTCAAGACTTGAACCCAGATCTGCCAGCCTTACACTATACCACGAGGCCCGTGCAGAGTGCCCATGCAAAGCAAGGGGCCTAGATTAGCTCAGAAGATTTTATGAGAGAAGTGGAGAGGGGAGCATTCGCAGGAGGGTGAAGAAATCAAGAACACTGATGTGTCTGTCTCCTTGAAAAATAACATCCATTGATTTTTTCTTTTTTATTTAAATGCCAGTAGCACAAGTGTCAGTCTCAAAGATAGCTATAATCATCCTGTTAGCAACCGTCTAGGCAGTAGGCACATGGCTGCGTCACCAGCGGCAGATTGAAACTATTACGCTGCACCAATAGTAAATACCCATACGGCATGATGCTTGTGAGAAATTCTGACCTCAGAGAAACAAGTATAAAGTACTGAAACGTGTTAATTTTAGAAAGTGAAAACATGCCCCCATAAGGAAATGATTATAATACTTGGTGACCCCTATTGCTGTATTCAAAATAGCAGACAGAAAAATTTAACAATTACGTACTGTTTGGAGGATGTTAATTTTCTACTCAGAAAACTATTCAGCCAACATTACCACCTGCCTTTCTTCCCCATCTCCCCACCCTACTGGAGGCTGCTCACCCTTGCTGAATATAAACAACTGAAGGGAAAAGCAGCTCTGATACAAATCCTCATTATTCTCTCTTTCACACCCTTCCCCCCAGTAGACTTTAAAAGTGATAATTGCTTGAAATACTGGGAAAAAGTAATTTGTATTGGTAAAGCTCCAGTGAACTTCAAACAAATCTGCGTTCTGTAACGGTGACTTGTTTTTAATTATGAGTCTGGGTATTTCCATGGACCTGCTGCTCCTGCCCCGCACCCTCCTCCGGAGAGCTTGGGACTTGATGGAAAATGACTTGTCTGGATTTTTAAGAATCTATGTATATACAGTGGGAGACCATAGTTTAGAACCTCTGTGAATGTCTTAGTGTTCGGGAGGCTGAATGTTTTGGCTTCTGTTGCATCTAATGCTCATTGGCCACTATTCCAAGTGCTTCACATACATCTGTTTCTGTTCCACACTGACACAGTTACTTACCATGAGCCAGGCACTGTTATAAGGGGCTTGCAGATATTAACACATGTACTCTTCATGCAGTCCTGCACCTGGGCTTAGGTGGCGCTAGTGGTAAAGAACCCACCTGCCAGTGCAGGAGACATAAGAAACAGTAGTTCAATCCCTGGGTCAGGAAGATCCCCTGGAGGAGGACATGGCAATCCACTCCAGTATTCTTGCCTGGAAAACCCCATGGACAAAAAAGCCTGGCGGGCTACAGTACATAGCGTCACAGAGTTGGAAATGACTGAGTGACTTAGCGCACACACACACTCTTCATGCAGCCTTTTAGGGGTGCTCCTGTTCTGGTTCCCACTTTCCATGTGAAGAAACTGGGCTCATGAAGATGGAGTGACTTGCCAAAGATCATCCAGCTGTTAAGCGACAGATACGGCATTCAAACCCAGGCAGTCTGGTCCAAAGTCCACACTTCAGCCCCTTTGTATCCTAGAAGACAACTTGTTTCTCTTAGAGGCCTTTCTAGATGACAGCCTCTAGCAGGGGACCAGCGTTTAGCTTTCATCTGCTAAATATTGAAACAAATTGAGCAATGAGGACAAGCTCAGGCTAAAAAACACTAAAGGGGAATAGTTGATGGCCATGCAAGGAGTGGATTTCTCTCCTTTCTTCCAATTTAATTAGTTCTTCCACACAGGTACTCACTCAGATACGCCCCAAGATCGCATGCCCACAGCAGATAAGTAGCTTCTAGCAGATGTAACAAATTATCTTTTGTCTGCCAACCTCCTTTATTATCCAAACTACATCCTTAGGTAGAAATGGAAGTTTTTACACATCAAAGTTTGTATGCTAAGGTGGGGACAGGAGGGACCTATTGCTTTTCATACTTGGTCTGGATCTGATCCTGTATTCCTGGCTCACAACAAGTGAAAAACACATAGAAGTTACCCTTAATTATTAGCAAGATCTTTACTCCAGATCCTTTAAAGTAATTAAGAAGTTTAATAGAGATAGGAGTGTGAGAGGAGAGAGAGAGAAACTTGCAGCTCAACAGGAAGGACTTGTTTGCTTGTTTTCTGTTTATTTTCAAACCTAATATTTAACAGTTAATCCTAACCTCGTGTAAGTATACCTCATAAATAAATTAAGAAGGTAGTGATTTGTACAAGTATTGCGGGTGATCCTGTTTACTTCATGGGAAAGAAAGAACTGGTGGGATGAGGTGGGAGGTCTTTCCAGTCACTTGTTTCTCCTGACCATGTGACTGTTTGTATTCTGATGGAGCTGTTCCCAGTGCCAAGGCCATGAGACATCTCCTATGTTGTAATACACATTCAGTTACTGTACACATTCAGAAAGCAACTACCAATTCTTAACGCATGCCGTTGCTTTAACTTGGGCAGGAAAAACGGAGCCCAGTAGAACATTACTGCAGCACCTCTTAACCAGATCAGGTTACAAGGAGAAAAGGGTGTACTGTGAGTGAGTCAATCTGGAAGAAGTCGAAAGTAAGAAAGAGGTGCTCTGACAAACTGATCACAGATAAGATGATAAACTGAGACCTTTTCATTACCAGCATGATGTTATGGCCTGTTATACGACTCATCTCTTGCAGAGCACCTGAAGGTTGATGTGGAAAATCTGAGCTATTCCGAGAGGAAACCTCAAAGTTGAAGCACACTGTTACAAAGCCACAGAGCAAGGTTGAGGTCCCTTGCAGCTGTACACTTTCCAGAGTGATTGAATAGGTGACTGGTTCTCAGTCAATACTTCATCTCTCTCTAGAATTCAGTGCCATTGAGTTTCACTTCATGGCTCTCTCTGTCTCCTCTACCCCTTCCCAGGGAGCTGGCCCTTTGTAGCCAGCTTAGCTGTGGATGTCTGGCTCTGAGACGTCAGAGTTGTGCTTTCTGAGGATGTCCTGGCTCCCAGTATAAGACTTTCATGTGGTAACTGTCCTCATGGGTTTTGTGCCTGTATTAGGTTTTCTGAATCTTCTTCTGTTCTTATCAATATAACAGGGGAGGTGGCAGTGGGAGGCAGTGAGGACGGGGGGAAGGAATTCCGCAATCAGTTCAGTTCAGTTGCTCAGTTGTGTCTGACTCTTTGCAACCCCATGGACTGCAGCACACCAGGCTTCCCTGTCCATCACCAACTCCCAGAGCTTGCTCAAACTCATGTCTGTCGAGTCGGTGATGCCATCCAACCATCTCATCCTCTGTTGTCCCCTTCTCCTCCTGCCTCCAATCTTTCTCAGCATTAGGGTCTTTTCCAGTGAGTCAGTTCTTTGCATCAGGTGGCCAATGTATTGGGAGTTTCAGCTTTATCATCAGTCCTTCCAGTGAATATTCAGGACTAATTTCCTTTAGAATTGACTGGTTTGATCTCCTTGCAGTCCAAGGGACTCTCAAGAGTCTTTTCCATCACCACAGTTCAAAAGCATCAATTCTTTGGTGCTCAGCTTTCTTTATGGTCCAACTCTCACATTCATACATGACTACTGGAAAAGCCATAGCTTTGACTAGATGGACCTTTGTTGGCAAAGTAATGTCTCTGCTTTTTATTATGCTGTCTAGGTTGGTCATAACTTTTCTTCCAAGGAGCATGTGTCTTTTAATTTCATGGCTGAAGTGACCGTCTGCAGTGATTTTGGAGCCCCCCAAAAATAAAGTCTGTCACTGTTTCCTTTGTTTCCCCATCTATTTACCATGAAGAATTCCATGATAGTCAAAGGATATAACACCCCAGTTTTTTTCTTTTCATGTTCTCAGTGTGTTTGTGTGAAGATCATCATTTTCTTGACAGAAGTGTAGGGGAAATTTTTGTGAAAAATCTAAACATTTACACCTAAAGCTGACTTCAGTGGCTCTCCAAAATAGAATTCATAATATACTATTTCTTTTTTAATTTTTTAACTTTTATTTGACTGCACCGGGTCTTAGTTGCAGCCTGTGAGATATTCATTGCCATTTGTGGGATCTTCAGTTGGCATGCTAACTCTTAGTTGCAGCAGATGGGATCTAGTTACCGATCAGAGGTTGAACCCAGGCCCCTGATTTGGGAGTGCAGAGTTTAGCTACTGGGCTACAAGGGAAGTCCCTGAAATTTCTTTTATACAGGAAAGCTCAAGTAACACTAAAATTTCACTTTGTTATAAAACTGTTATTCTTTGACTATAACGCTAATACATAACGTTCTTAGTGGAAATTTTAGAGCAAACAGGAAAACACCAGAGACAAGATCACCTCTTGTGTCACAAGTTAACCTTGAGGTTAACATTTCGGTGTATGTGTTTCCAGTCTTTTTTCTCTTCATAGATACTGTGGGAAATTTCACTTTTCCCAGAACAAAGACTGCTAAATCTGTGGGACATTTCCTAAAAACCCCTTTCCCTGCAGTGCCCATAAGGTCCGTCAGGTTTGCCTACGGGGTCACTGACCTCAGCCCCTCTTCCAGGCATGTGTTTGTATTCATGTGGAAATAAAAATGACACGGAGCATAAAGCAGACAGAGTGGACAGGTTGAAGGCCAGTCAGCCTTTTCACCAAGCCCAGTAGGCTTTTTACCACAAGAGGCATGTGAGGTGTGGGTTTGTTTTTTTTTTAATAGTTTCTAATCAGGCTCAAGTTGGACTCTGGCTGACACACTGTCCGTGTCTGGCCTGCTGTCTGATTTCTACTCGTCCCTCTGTTATTCCCCATTTTTCAGCCTTCTCGGTCAGGTGGGTTTCCTCTCTGATCACTCAACAAAAGTTGAAAGCAAATATAAATATGTAAACTGCCATTCATTATCAAGTGTTTTTTGATGATCGTGTGATGTCGCTTTTTCTTATCTATTTTTCTACCATTTTCCAAGTGGGCTTGGGAAAATGATGCCTATTTCTGCAACCAATCTCAAGCTCGTCCACAGTAGAGGTAGCATCATGGAGGCAGAGGGTGGCCGGGCCAGAGCCCAGATCCTGGGCCACGCTTGGCTCTGCCACTTTCTCGCCCAGTGACCTCATGAAAACCCCTTCGTTAATTTTGTTTCATTAAAGGACCACAAAGTGATACCCTAACTGGTACATGAGTGTGTGGTCTCGTATAACAGGGGAAATGGCTGCGGGCTCGGGGGGGAGGGGAGGGGTGAACCTGGTCAGTTGAACTTCATGGCAGTCAAAGGCCATGACACCCCATTTTGTTTCCCTCAGTGGACCTAAAATGTTCTCAGAAAGTGTGTGTGCTGACAGAGCCCAGTGTCATTCCTCATCCACCTGCCTCCCTCATCTTGCCAACAAAGGCGTCCTCTCCGTTCCCTGAGGCTTCTGTGTAGAAACCCAGAAGGCGGTTCTCCTGGCCGCTCCCCTCAGGCCGCGCGCACCCTGCCGTCAGGCGCCGCTCACCGTCCTCTGCGTCCTCTGAGGCACTCTCGTTGGCGATCCCCGTCCTGTCACTGCCACCCCTCCATCCCGTCACCTCCTGCTAGACTCACTCGACTCCGCACTGACCTAGCCTTGCTTTGAACACTCCATGTGACAGTTATGCACGTATGGGTCTCGCCTCCAAGGTCCTTGAGGACGGAGATGAGGTTTTCTTGTGTTTGGTCCCTTTGCCATCCTTCCTTGTCTGGCCCTGCACCTTAATATGGTAGGTGCTCAGTTTAAAGTTGATTGAGTTGAGCAGAAGTGAACTGATTGAACTGTTTATTCCCTGAGTGAGATATGGCTCACTCTCAAGCCTTTCTGGTGGATTTGGTGGCTTCGTGCTCTTGTAGGAGGAGCGAAGGATCTGGATCCCGGCTGTAGACAACCACGTCCCCATCTTTCCCTGACTCGCTCTTCAAACAGACCGACTGAGGGTAGTCAAACTTGGAGCCCTTAGGCTTCTTCCAGCTCTCAAATCCCACTTTAATAAACTGCTTTCCTCTTGATCACTTTGAAGTGGCAATTTTCCCCTCTTGTATGAGATAAAATGAATATTTCATCTCAAGCCCAGGAGTCACTCTGCACATATCCGGTGATGGGAGGCTAATGAGAACCCTGACAGAGACTCCACATTCGAAGAGTGGGATCATTTCCATTGTTCTCTCATAACATTTGGCCAGGTCCTCCATAGCGAAATGAGAAGACTTAAAATTTTCATACATAATGGTTAAAAACCATGATTTGAACATTATTGAAGTTAATTTTGAAACCACTTGGGATTGGGAAGATGGACATATTTGAAGTGAAAACAATTTTTTAAACTTAGAGTGTAGCCTTTAAACTTTTTGTTATAACCCCAGTAGTCCTCTTAAGGAACGGATAATACATGGCAGTGGATTATTTACACACTTGTAACTTTAAATCTCACTGCCTTTTAAGGATAATATAGAATATCTGCCATAGTACTTAGAACTCCAGGTTGCACACACAGGCTTCCCAGGTTCCTGCTGCCTGTAAACCTGGCCTGCTGGTTGGGCCTGGAGATAGTCCCTGGAGGCTTTCCTCCATGCCTGCCCTGATTCTAAGTCTAAAAGGGATGCTCCCTTCAGCACCCATAAAACATGCCTGCCTGTCTGCCTGGCAGCTGAATGCAACCTGAGAAGTCCGTGCCAATTCCCTGGAGGCTTGCACACACCCTAATCATCCTCTGGCAGGTTGGAGAATGCCTGGAAAATTCTCTGGTTCCCTAGTGTCCATTCGCAGTGGTGCCCACAGAGAGTCAGACTGATGCCTTCTATGGACCGACCCCAGAGAGAGGTCCTGGAAGGGCAGGGGCACAGCGAGACCCGTAATAGCCCTCCTGACGGCTTGTAAGAAAGGCCCAGGAGTGTGTCTGTGAGAGAAAGGGAGGCTCACTCCTTGCTGTGTCCTCAATATGATTATCTAGGTGGCATCTGTGTCCCTAAACACACACAGTGTGTCATGCTGTGGGCTGGGCTTTGGTTATGCATAGTTCCAAGTTTAGCCTTTTGAGATTGCCCTGTCATCACTGCATGAAAATTACAAGGTTCAGAGATATAATACACATACACAGTAAATATCACTTGTATTTGCCTTACATATGCAGTCAAATTAGCCTTCATTCAGTCCACATCAGTTATTGCACCTTTATTTTATTTTTTGAATTGAGTATAATTCACATACCATAAAATTGACTATTTAAATTGTACAGTTTAGTGGTTTTTAGTATATTCTCTTCAGTTGTGGAACTGTTACCACTGTTTAATTCCAGAACATTCCTATCACTTAAAAGGATCCTTACCTACCAGCAGTCATTCCTAATTTTTAACTCTCCTCAACCCTGACAACCACTTTTCTTTCTGTCTCTGTGGATTTACCTGTTCTCGACATTTCATAGAAATGTGCTGGTTTATTTCACTTCATATGTAGTTCTTAAGGTTTAGCTATATTCTAGCATATATCAGAGGAGAAGGCAATGGCACCCCACTCCAGTACTCTTGCCTGGAAAATCCCATGGACGGAGGAGCCTGGTGGGCTGCAGTCCATGAGGTCGCTAAGAGTCAGACACAACTGAGCGACTTCACTTTCACTTTTCACTTTCATGCATTGGAGAAGGAAATGGCAGCCCACTCCAGTGTTCTTGCCTAGAGGATCTCAGGGATGGGGGAGCCTGGTGGGCTGCCGTCTATGGGGTCACACAGAGTCAGACACGACTGAAGCAACTTAGTACAGTAGCATATATCAGAACTTCATTCTTTTTTCTAACTTCATAACATTCCATTGTATGGATGTTCCACAATTTGTTGATCCATTCATCGGTTGATGGACATTTGGATTGTTCTGCATTTTGGCCATTATGAATAATGCTGCTATGAATATTTGTGTATATTTATATGAACATATGCATCCAGTTCTCTTAGGTACAATGGAATTGCTAGGTCATACGTTAATTCTGTTTAACTTTTTGAGAAGTTGAAAAACTATTTTCTTACCTATTTCTTTGAAAATTTTTTAAAGACCTAAATATCACCCAGCTAAAACATTTTTAAGGGAAGTAGGAGTTAAACAAGTTAATATATATTGTTAGAGGAAATGTAACTGAACTAGGAATAAGCTGAGTAGGAAAATTTTAGGTTGTGTTAAATACAAGAAAGCAAATTATTTACAATGATTTTTGTTATCTCTACATTAACTGGCTTAAATAGGGTTGATGGAGAAAATGAATTTTCATGGATTTTTTAATAGACATATTCAAACTCTGGTGAAATAAAGCTTAATTATTTTCAAGAATTAGCAGTAATAATCAAGGTTGAGAAGGTATCTTGAGCATTGCTAATTAACTGAAACACTTGAGAGCCCGAGGAAATGACCCTTGTTAACATAAACTGAAAGTTAAAGAGAAGGTGAAAAACAGAGGCATGTAGGTTCCCTAAAATGTTGCTTTTTGTTTTATAGGCAGGGATTTTCTAAATAGAATGATAGCTTATGTTCTTCCTTGACATTCTATTCATCAGCTTGGCTTGGGAAATTGCAAGGTTCATGGATAATGTCTTAATTGATTATGCTCTTCCTTACTATATTGCATAACCATTCCTAAAACATAAACACAGATGATGATGGGGAGGAGAGGGGTGGGAGGGTGGCAGGTTCTGCGGTGCTTTCTTGTTTGGCTATTTGCTTGACATTTCTCACACCTGCGTCCTGAGGCCCTGTGGCCTGTTCCAGGCCAACTCTTCCAACCTAATGAGAGAAGTTATTAACCACTGGATAATCAGAAAATGGGCTGCATCGTGGTTAGATGAAAGAAAATAGGGTTTAGTCCTGCCTTTCTTATTTACTTTGTGGTGTTGGACTTCCCTGAGCTTTCTTATCCTTGTCTAAAAAATGGGGATATTTATAATACTTTTCTTCCAGTGTGATGCCAAGATCCAAATGAGACAAGGAACTTGAAGACATCTTGTAAACTGATGTAAATTGGTTTTGTCATAGTTCAGTTCGGGCTTTCCCCCCACAGGATATCAGCCTTTCCTTAGAGTGCTCATTCACAGCTAGACCAAACTGCCAGTGCTGCGTCCTCTTTGCAGTAAAGTACTTAAAGGATAGCTGGGATCTAGATTCCAGGGTTCTTCAGCGTTCGTTGTTTTATAGACCATCACTCTGTAGCCCTTTGACTAACAGCGCTTACCGGTGCTGAATATCGGCTCAGACTGCTCTGTAGACTCTGGGCTGGCCTTCTGGTGCGTGTGCTCCTAAGTCAGGAGGCCACCATCTCCCTGCCCGGTGATTGGATTGCCACTTCTTAAGTCAACTGCATTTGTCTTTGAAGGTTAATGTAGTGGTGGAGAGTTCAGGTAGACGTGGGGTGCGGGAGTACATAGTAGTATCTGTGTTTGCTGCAGAAAGGGAGAGCCCTCAGTGGAATTTTGGCAAGATGACTCATGTCATCTGGAAGTTCTGTTTCTTAATCACAATTAGCACAATCTTACGGGTCCTTGGCCTGGGAAAAATTGGTTTAAAGACAATTAAAATGCTCCTTCCCTCTAATGTACATGTGTTTTATAAGCTTTATGAATGTTCCTTCAGATTACCAGTACACACTGCCAGAAAGCCCATGCCCAATCAGAAGTGTGACATTGAGCCATCTTCAAACTGATTTCTTAAATGTTCTGGTAAATAAGTCATCTCTGATCATATATAGTTCTTTCTTTGCTTCTTGACATTCTTCTTCCTTTCTCCTGAGAAACAGAACCTCAGAATATAGAAGTATTGAAATTCAAAGCTTTAGAACCCTTCGGATCACAGAATCAGTGGTGCTGGAGAGAGCATTGAAGATACTCAGGCCCCCACTTTTATCGTTTGTTGATGGCAAGAATCCAGCCCTCAGACTGAAAAACATTAAGCTGTTGCCCCTGATTCCTGTCTGCCCACCCTTCACATGTGTTCACCTTTCTTGCTACCTCCTGTGTTGTGAATCACCTTTGGTCTGTCTTGGCTCCCCAGTATATATATTTGCACTTTCTGTGTTATCAGGTAAATGACTAACTTCAAACATCATTAAAATATTGGTGTTCAGATGGAGTAGGTGACACATGCTAAATTGAAACATTCTTCATACGTTTTAGATGGACCATATTGTAGCATATTCGCACCAGAGAAAAAGCATTCTTAAACAAAGAGGTTATCTTGTTTTATAAATTGTTTCATGTATTTATTCTATGCTGTGCCAGGTCTTTGCGCTGTGTGGGCTTTGCTCTGGTTGCGGCGAGTGGGGGCCGCCCTGTGGCTGTGCACAGTCCTTTCATTTAGGTGGCTTCTGTTGTTGCAGAGCATGGGCTCTGGGGTGAGTGGGCTTCAGTAGTTGCAGCGCATGGGCTCAGTAGTTGTGGCTAGTGGGCTCTGGAGCGCAAGTGCGAAAGTTGTGGCGCACAGCCTTAGTTGCTATGCGGCATGCGGGATCTTTCTGGATCAGGGACTGAACCCACTGGCACGTGAATTCTTTACCATTGAGCCACAAGGGAAGCCCCAAAGAAGTTATCTTAATGGGGAGTAGAGATTTCTTTGACGCTGCAAATCAGTAATGAAACAGTGATTGAGAGGATTTTTTGAGGTCATTATTAATTGTTTCAGCAAATTTCTAAGTTAGCTTCATCTGGTATTCACCACACTCATGCATGTGGACTCAGGTAATAACTTTCTCCGTATAGGAAATGAGATTAATGACTTTTTTTTTTTTGCAAAGTGGAATTAATACTGTATTTACATAGTGTGGTACCATTTGCAAAGTGTTTTTCCATACATGATCTCATATGATCCTTACACAAACTTAGCTGGGGAAAATATTAGCCTCATTTAATGAGCAATCTGAAATACAAAAAAGTATGTCATTTGCCTAAGTTCACACAGCAATTATCAGGTAGGACCCGGAATAGTATCCAGGTCTTTTGATTTCAAATCCTGTATGCTATTATGATCTGCGTGAGAATGAAACCCAGGCCAAAGCTTTGTTAAAGCAAACAGTAGAGTGTCTTAAGAATATTCCTTAATTAACCCTTAAATTATTTTTGCTCCTTTGTACTTCTCCCTAAAACTCATCATTGCTTTCCAGTATCCCTAAGTTGATTCTCAATTCTCTACAGAGAATTTATGTCCTACTTCTTGAATGAATGTGCTATAAAGACAGCAGCCTCTCATCTCCCTCTTCGTTAGTATTTAGCCCAATACCAGGTTCTGTGCAGTTGACCTGGATAGTTGCACTTTAGATACTGCCCTCATGCTGGAAGCTGCATTTGTTAATGCACATATGACATAGTTTCAATTATTTGCTTTTCTGTGTAAAATTCATTTGTTATGGATAACTTCCAAAAATAATTACATTAAGCATTTTATACACTTTTGGGCTATGTGAACTATTTCCATGAGAAGAGGGAAGAAGATGCCCACAAATCTTATACAAATCTCTTCTCACTCCTGTCTCCTGACTCGCCCAGTGCTGTTGAGGCCCTGGGTGGGGAACCAGGCAGAGTAATTGATGACCAGTAGCCATATATCTTCCAAGTGTTCACAGGGCCTAGGGACCTGGATCAGGTCACCTTCGAGCAAATAAAATGATAATCTTTGGAATTTCTTATTCTGAAATGGTTTGAGACAAAGATAAGTATATGTTCCTGTTACTTGCAAAGAGAAATAGGAAAGAAAAGTTTGTTTCACCTGGCAATTTAGGAAGGGATTCAGTGTTTGCCAGTGGTGTGCTGTTTCGTGTTTAACAACCAGCTTGCGGGGAAGTGGCACTGACTTTTCACATTTGCCAATTTTCATGGTATAAATAATCCCACCATGGCCAATTTCAAGCTACCAACATAGTATTAACAGGTTCTCAAAATTCCTGAAAATGTAGCAGTCAGCTCTAGAGAGCTAGGAGAAGCCACCTGCAACACACTGCTATAAATTAACAGTAACCTAGGTTGCTGTTGGGAGAGGTTGTAGGTCAGGCATTCAGTATCTGCCTTCAGTTCATCAGCAAGTTTTCCAAAAAAAGATGCAAACCAATTTCATAAAGGACATTTACTATTCAAGTAGATGCTACTAAATGTAGTTTATCTTTGATTTTATATTCACAGGAGTATCCTTTTGCACCAACGGAGAATAGTTATTGTCATCTCTGCTACTCTACTTTTCCACTGGCTATAGGATATTTTTCTTCATAATGCATAAGTAGAACTGAGTTTTTAAAAAGTCTTTACATTTTGCTTCCTCTTTTTTATACCATTGAGACAAATATTTCAAGGAAAGTTTGCTATTCTAGTTTGACTTATTTGGGGGCTTTTAGATGAATCAAAATGTGGCGAATTATGTAATAAAATCCTCTTAATGTAATCTACTTCATTTGTCACTCAGGTTTTATGCCTCAGTTTCAACTCATTTCAAGATTTTGTCTTCAAATCCAAAACAAAAGGTTCTTTTTCCTTGACTCATATAAGTATATCCTATAAATAGTGATGTCTATAGCATCATTTTCACTCAAGATAAATTCTAGTGGGTTTTTTTTTTCAGATGATATACTCTGATGTGAGATGAGAAAGATGGTTACCTATCAAAGACTGAGTTAATCATTAACTTGCAATGAATCTGAAAATGTGTATTAGGTGTTTTTTTAAAACAATCTGTGCTGACAAGTTGAAGTTATATAAAACTGCTGTGCAAATCACCTTTTATTCAGAAGGCTCACTGACCTATAAAACATAAGATATTCTTTAGTAATTCTTCTGTGCTATATAATATGAAATGCTATAGTTATAATATTATGTCATCTAAATATTTGGTTTTAAACTTACTGACTTGGCCTTCAGTATGAGATATTGAAACCTAAAAGGTTTGATTGCCAGCTCTGCCGTGAAACTTTTCTGATTTTCAGTTTCCATAAGTTTCTTTTTCCATAAAAGGAGCTTTTGTTAACAAATATGCCCTTTTTTGTTTATTTGTCTTAAGTCACATTGGAGTACAGTAGGGAAAGGTGCATTCTTACCTACAGATTTTGAAACTATGAAGCAGAGCTGCCTGTTAGAAACATAATGCAAATTCACAACTGTAAGTCATACATGTAATTTTAAATTTTCTACTAGCCCCATCAAAAAAGTAGAGAACTTGTATAATTAATTTTAGTAATAACTTTAACATAGTATAACCAAAATGTTATTTTCAATATATAATCAATATGAAAAATAACTGAAATATTCTACATTCTTTTTTCCACAGTAAATATGTGAAATCCAGTGTTTTATAATGATAGCACATCTGCGTTTGGCTAGCTACATTTCAAGCCCTTGGAAGCTGGTGACCGCTGGCTACCATATTGGATAGCATGGCTCCATAGAATAACTCTAATGCCTGTCTTAGAGCATAAATGTGACATTCATATGTTCATAGAAAATGAGTTGCTTTTCCTAATAAGCTTTAGCTTTCAATTCCAGTTATATAGTTAGTAGCCAGGAGAAGGCAATGGCACCCCACTCCAGTACTCTTGCCTGGAAAATCCCATGGACGGGGGAGCCTGGAAGGCTGCAGTCCTTGAGGTCGCTAAGAGTCGGACACGACTGAGCGACTTCACTTTCACTTTTCACTTTCATGCATTGGAGAAGGAAATGACAACCCACTCCAGTGTTCTTGCCTGGAGAATCCCAGGGACGGGGGAGCCTGGTGGGCTGCCGTCTATAGGGTCACACAGAGTCGGACACGACTGAACTGACTTAGCAGTAGCAGTAGCAGTTAGTAGCCACCCAAAATAATTTGTAGTCTTTCCTTTGATTTCTGAAAGACTCTTTAGCAAATTCTATAGAAAAATGAGGATTCCCACAGACTTAAATGTTCCTCTTTTTTTACGCTGAGACTATTTTACACATATGGTACTTACTGAAATCAGACCACTTAATGGAACAAAATTGGCTCAAAAGCTGTCTTATTACTGTGTGTAAATGCTTCAAACCTGATCTTAAAACAGAAGTCAACTTTATTTAAACTAAAATGAAGCAAATGCTTTTCATAGTTACTTTACATGTCAAGGATCCCTTTTCAGTATGAAAATACTAGGTTTAAGCCTGTTGGCCCTTGCTCCTATGGAATTTTGTACCATCCATTTACAGCCTGAGCACAGATCAACTCATCCACCCTCCTGGGTAGCTGTGGGACTTGCCTGCCCTCAACCCCACGCAGTGTTCCCACTTCCTTCTCCCCCGAGGAGATCTCGAGTCACCCAGGGTCACGGACTGGACCTTCTGAGTGCTGGGGGGAAATCTTCGAGCCCCCTGAAACTGAATAATAGATTCTTCTTGGTGACAGTGGGAACTTAGCTTCCCTTTACATATGCTTTCCCTAGGGCAGTGGGTAGAGAGTCTTTTTAACCAGCCTGTGCTCAGACCAGCCCCAGAAAACCTGCTGGAGTCCATTGAGAATGGATGGCTGGTGAGGTTAGAGGAGAACCTCCGGGGGTCCACTTGTCTCAGAGCAGTGTCCACCCTGCTCCTGGAGTTCCTGGAGTTGCCTCTGCGCCCTCCCCCATTGCCCATTGTCATCACGAAGCCTTATCACCGCTACGGAGGAGACACTGCCTGCCGCTCCTGCGCCATGCGCTCCGTGGTAGACACAAGGCCCTTGCCCTGCTTCTCACCTGCCCTCACTGACGTGGTTGCATTCCATTACTTCCCAGTGACCTACACAAACACCACTTTCAACAAGCTAAGTAAACTGCAGCTTAGTATAATAAGAATAGATTTTTATGCAGTGATTGCTGAAGCGCTTCTCTCTTAGAACAGGGTAGCAGTGCTTAATCTCTGGTCCGCGGACTGCTCCGTTCCCTCTCCTCCCCTGCACACACTGAAGCCTCCCGCCCTAGTCCATTGCTGCTTTGTATAAAAGCTTCCCTCAGATCACGATGTCTGTGATCCAGAAAATGTTACATATCGTTGGAATCTTGCTCTACCCATGACCTTCCTCTGTAAAATGTTACGGACACATATGCAACCCATAGCACCCGTGCTCCTCCAGCCAGTCGCCCAGGCAGGCTCCCCCTCCTCATTCTGCCTCCTCAGAATCTAGTGACCCTTCCTTTCACCTGTACCTCATCACTTTATTCATTTTTCTGAATTAGCCACCATCAGGCCTTGCTCAGGACAAGGCAATGGCACCCCACTCCAGTACTCTTGCCTGGAAAATCCCATGGACGGAGGAGCCTGGAAGGCTGCAGTCCATGGGGTCACTGAGGGTCGGACACGACTGAGTGACTTCACTTTCACTTTTCACTTTCATGCATTGGAGAAGGAAATGGCAACCCACTCCAGTGTTCTTGCCTGGAGATCCCAGGGACGGGGGAGCCTGGTGGGCTGCCGTCTATGGGGTCACACAGAGTCAGACACGACTGAAGCGACTTAGCAGCAGCAGCAGCAGCAGGCCTTGCTCATAATATTTTACCACTAAAACAGTAAGTCTCAAACCTGTTTGTTTTGGTTTTTGGTTTATCTTGAACGACTCTAGTTCTTCCTCTTCCTTTTCAAAGAGCAATCTTTAACATGAAAAGCAAAGGCAGTGTTCAGAGGATTAGGGGTGTGGTGAAGGTGTTGTGAAATCAAATAATAGGATGTTGCAACTTTACATAATTATAAGTCATTTTCCCTTTTACTCTGATCTTTTCTCAGCTTCACCCCAGTCCCTCTATTTATAGACTCCAGTTACTGGAAAGTGGGTCCCCTTTAGGCTTCCAGAATGAGTTATTGCCCTTTGTTGCCATTCTTTTCAGCACTTCACAGTGATCAGTTCATCTGTTTGGGGTAGAACAGATCTGTATTTAATCCAGGTTCAACCATTTACAGGCTAACCTATGTGACCTTGGGCAAAACTTAAACTTAGTGAGTCTCAATTTGTTTCCTTATTTGAATATGGAGATCCCAAGTATAAAAGTATAACTCATAAGCCACAGAATACAGTAGACACTCAGTGAACGTCCCTTCTCTTGTCTTTCTCACCCAAGCATCCAAGTTTTAACCTGTAGCTGTGATGTATTTCCCTTCTACCATGTTTATTTTCTATAGAATTTAGTGCATTACTGCTGCTGCTGCTAAGTCGCTTCAGTCGTGTCCAACTCTGTGCGACCCCATAGATGGCAGCCCACTAGGCTCGCCCGTCCCTGGGATTCTCCAGGCAAGAACACTGGAGTGGGTTGCCATTTCCTTCTCTAATGCATGAAAGTGAAAAATGAAAGTGAAGTCACTCAGTCATGTCCGACTCTTCACATTACTAGTGATTAATAAATGGTATGGGAGTTATCTTTATTCATCCTAAAGTGTCAGATAATTAAGCCAAAATCTTCAGGTTAGACAGACCTTGCAATAAAAGAGTTGCACTTAAATATAAAATAATGATTTCTCTAAAAAATTTTCTTAAAAGGCAAATAATTTGGCCAGAATCTGATATGTTGGTTGTTATCATTCTCTTCAAAATAAATCTATTCAGAGCCCCAGCTCTGTTTAGTTCTTGCTCGTTTCTGATCCTTAAGCCATGACCCTGTTGTTAATGTGGAACTTCCCTTGCACATAGCTCTCTCTCCCTGATTCCCCTGACGCTGAGAGAAGGCGATGGGGAGATGCGTGAATCCTCTCTTAACCCTTCCCCTCTGAGCCACCACCGCTGTCCTCTCTCGTGTGTGAGTTACACACTGTTGACAACATAGTCCCCCGGTTAAAAAAGTAAAAAGGAGAGGAGGAAAACACAAAACTAAATCTCAGAACTTTCCAGTGTAACCAGAATAACTAACACCAGATAATAACATTTGTAATGATACTTCATTTTTATCTGCTGAAAATCAGTCGTTGATAACATTTTGCAAACGGAGAAAAAAATGAGAAAGTGAAGTGGGTTATCTGATGACATCAGGTCTTGCAGCATCCTGAGCTGATCAGAGCCATCCTCCATCCGCTCTCTCATTCTCACTGTTGGCTTTAGGAGAGAGTGGCTATGGGGTAGCCCTGACGTCGTCACAGGAGCCCTTGGACAGTGGGTTTTTCTAGTGGTTGTAGAAGAGGAAGTCAGTGTATGGGCTGCTTGACAGGGAATATGAGTCGTCCCATCTGACAAGCAGAAGGGACATGGGACCACCACAAGGAACAGAATTCTACTAGCAGCAGGAGTGAGCTTGCAGAGCCTCCAGACAGAAAGTCGGTCGACACCTGTGACACCCTGAGCCAAGTGCCTGGTGACACCATACCGGGATTGGTCCCCATGGAATCTGTGATTTAAACCCCCACAGTACATTGTGATGTGTTAAGCTGCTGAGAAATTTGCAGTAACTTTAGGTAGCAATAGAAAACATGAGGATCAATCCCTGTTTTTAATTTAAGGGTGTGATTCTTTTTTAAACAGACTTCTTAGTGTTGAAAGCCTCATTCGGAGTTTAAGTCACAAGAAGTAGGTATTGAATGTCTCCACTTCACCAGGACCTGTGCTCGATGCTAGGGATGAGTTACCAAGACCTGCCCTCTATCTAGTCAGAGGTGACAAGAGGTAGCAATACAGTGTGGTGAGTGCCTGGCATCCTGTCCTGGGGCTGCAAGCACAGAGCCGGTGATAACTGGGTGTACCCCAGGAAGGTGACGAGGGCTTCTCATACCAAAGGGCACAAGTCTATTCCCAGCCAGTATGTATCAAGGATTCCTTTGAAGAAAATAATTCAAGTTGAATGAACGAACATAAGTTTAGGGTTTTATATTGAGTTAAAAGAGTTGAAGGAGTGTAAAAAGTTTTAATGTCATTTTAAAAGATGTGGTGTATATTATGTTTGATTGTTTGCTTTTCAAATTTCTCTTGTAGATTTGTAACACCAGCAAATAGAAATTTAAAAACAACATAGTACACCATGAAAGCACTTTACCTTTGTACCTCATTAATCAATTTCTTTCTGAGCTTAACTTACCAAATATGGTGCTTTTCACCTTGTTAGCTCAGATCATCCACAATCAACAACTATCTCTGTCCTGTTACTTTACTGTGGGCCGCGGTTCTCAACGTGTGGCGTGTGGCCCCCAGGACTCCTTGAGATAGGAGGTCCCAAGGACAGAACTGTTCCCATGGTCACAGCAACACACTCGTCTTTTCTCCTGTGTTGGCAGTTGCATCAATGGCCCAGGAGCAACAGTGGGTGAAACGGTTGATGCTTTGGCACCCAGTGATACTAATAATCATTAAATTATACGTCATAGCACCCTCCTAGAGGAAAAAATGCTAGGGTCATTTAGTAATATCCTGATGAAGCCGTAAAAAAAAATATCTTGACCCTTTGCATAACTGACAGGCAAACTGTGGTTCTTTGGACTTTGGTACCTGGCAGATACTTTCTCGCAAATGAGCAGTACACTATATTATTACTCAAAGAGCAGTAACTCTCCTCAGTGAAAACAGTTGGTAGCATTTGTTGCCAGTGATAAAATTTGAGCTTTCAAGCAAAAATTAAAATATGAGAAAACATGTAGCTACTCCTTGTGGTGGTAGTGATTTAGTCACTAAGTCATGTCCGACTCTTGCGACCTCATGGACTATAGCCCCCCAGGCTCCTCTGTCCATGGGATTCTCCAGGCAAGAATGCTGGAGTGGGTTGCTGTTTCCTTTTCCAGGGGATCTTCCCGACCTAAGGATTGAACCCCAGTCTCCTGCATTGCAGGCAGATTCTTTGCCAACTGAGCTATGAGGGAAGCCCATAGGCTTGATGACTTCTCAAATCCTTCAAGCTTTTCTGATGAGTGATGGTTCTAATGAGTGTGATTTTTATATTGTATAACAAAATATGTCAACTCAGTGAACACTATTTTTCTTATACCCAATGCAAAATGATACATGGATATATTCAAAGTGCTCGATAGAACAATCGATTTTAATATAAGAGTAGGAAAAGTGTATTGATAAGGCTTTTGATTCTACATTGCAACTAGCTTTTAAGAAACTACGGAAGAAGAATATCCACAGTTATCTGAAGAAATGATTAAAATAATCCTTCCCTTTCAACAATGTATCTGTGAGGTCAGATTTTCTTCTTCTACTTCAGTCAAGATAACATATCAAAATGGAGATCTGAAGGTAAAAGCAGGTATAAGAATCCAGTTGTCAAGAAAACTAAAAAAGAATCCAGTTGTCTTCTATTAAACCAGTTGCAGAAGGGAGAGTTTGAGGGGTAATTCACCTGAAAGAAAGCACGGTTCTAAATTCTAAAATGTACTGTGTCTTAGAGATGAGTGGTTTGAATTTTGAGGAGCAGAGTATTCATTTATTGGCCCTCTTTTCCCCTTCCTCTTTCCTTTATCCATTCCGCAAATATTTATTGAACATATATTCCAGGACTTGATAGGTGTTTTATTTGCATTGTTCAGTAATCCTCAGCTTCATCTTGTGAGGTGATTCCCCCATTTTACGTGTGAGAATACTGAGATTCTGAAAAACTACGTGAAGTACCTAAGTAAGCATAGCAACTGAGTGGTATTTGAGTGTTTGGGATTTGAACTCTCTGTCTCCAGTTCCCATGTACTTGAATATTGAACTATATTATTACTCATTTCATCCACTTGGCAACAAGAAGATGCCAGCACTGTCTGTTGTTAGTTCCTTGGGACCAACTTGGGTTCAAATCCTGTCTCTGCTACTTAACATCCTGTGATCTTGTATGAACTACTTACCCTCTCAGAACCTTGGTTTTCTTCTCCGTAAAACATAAATCACAACACCTGACTTAGGGGTAACTTCTGGATCAAGTGAGAAAACATATGGAAATCATCACCGTATAGAGAAGTGGGAACATGGAGGTCCCTCCACACCGTTTCATTTTAGCAGTGGTTCCAGCACTCTGCTCGGAGTCCTGCTGGTGACATCAGCCTTCTCCAAGTGACCCATGGTTCTTTCCAGATGCTTCATCCCCATAGGGCCCAGGGCAGGCCACACTCAGCTGGCAGGGTGGTTTGGAGCAGCAGTGGAGAGAGGAGCTGAGTGGTGAGTAGTGTGGGGCGGGACGAGCAGGACGTGGGTGCCTGACCATGCCAGCACAAGTTCTCTCCCCTCTGATTATGACGTAGCTGTGTCCAGAAGGACTCTGCCTTCTCATCTATAAATGTAGAGATGACGCCACCCACCTCTGTGGATGAGTGCCACAGATGCAAAGGCAGGGCTATAAGGAAGGCGCTTCCTGGGTGTCCAGTACACGTTAATTCCTTTCCCTACAACATGTTCCTTCATTTCTTCAGGAGAATATAACAGATGTCCAATAGAGACCATTCCTTTGCCTCCGGAGTTGGGCTCATGGAATATTTGTCCTTTGTGAACCTTAAGAGTTTTTCCAGTTCCTGCTCAGGAAGTCTGCAAAGTCCTGGAGCTAATCATTATCTAGAAAAAAAAGCTGCTGCATCACAACCAGTCATGGTCTTAGATGTGACATCACACCAGATCTGAGTCAGGTGTTTACTGTGGTGGAGCTTAGGAAAGTTTTCCAGGTTACTTTAGAGTTCTCATTAACACAAGAATTATTGTATCCTTTTGGGGTATATTAAATCTGTTCTTCTTTGTGGGAAGGCTTGAGAAGCTCAGATTCTCAGAAGAGGAAGGGAAAGCACGATACGAAATAATTTGGCTTCTATTTCACGAACACCAGACTTCTTTAGAGCTTAATACAAAGTAAAGTACCACCATAACAGTTCAGGCCAGGTGAAATTCCTCATCGCAATAAGTTGGTGGAGTGTTAAAATTCCCCTGGCTTCAGTTGATCAAATGTACAGCCAATTGAAATGGAACTCAAGACCCTCACACACAGCCTGTTCCTGCATAGTGAGTTTAGTGGAAATCTGGTTACATGAAAAATGGGGACTGGCTCCCTGGACAGCAGGTTTCTCCCCGAATCACTCCACTTACCAGCAGGCCCACAGCCTGAGCCAGGAGGAAGCTGAGCCACTTTTTAGTCCTTCCCAGAACCACATCCTCAGAGGCTGACAGCATGTACAGCAGCCCGAGTTACTGCCAGTGGCGAGTGGGTCATTTCTGGGAATGCTGCTTTGGGGGTGGCTCTCAGGGTTCCTAAGTGGCACCCACTTGGTGTCCACAGGAGGTGTGGGTTTATTGGCTATGATGTCAGAGCAGTCTTCACCTGCAGGGACCAGGCTGGGTGGCAACCAAGCTGGCTTTCCCGGAGCATTTTCCAACCCCGGACAGAAAGGTGGCCGTTGAGCGGGTGCAGCTCTGACCGCTTCGGCTGAGGTGCCTCTTTGTCTGACGTGATTCCTGTGCCAGGGACGGAGACCACACGCTCATTTCACAGATGTCGTGTACTGTCAGCTGTGGTCCACTCGCTCAGCATCCAAGATTTTATGAACTGGGCTCTTCAGGGAGGCCACGTGATGTATTGCTAATGAACGTGGTCTCTAGAGCCAGGCGTCTTGCATCTGAACCTGGCTTTGCCACTGACCGCTCGGGGCCTCTGGGAAAGTTAACTTACCTTCTCTGTACTTCATTTTCCTCCTCCGGAAAAGGCGGATAATGGCATCTGTAAAGTGTTGAGTACATGAGAAGTACTTGGCTAAGTGTGAGTTGCTGTAATTATTGTGTGCTACATGGGTAGGGTGGTCTGATGGTAGGCTTTCCAGTTTGGGAAAGTACTGTGGGCTACCTCCTGTGTGGGTGCTGAGTATAGACAGGAGAGCTGTCGTCTCGAATCCATCCTTGATATTTTGTACCCAGGCCCCCGCTTCCAGTACCTGCTCTTTCCATCTTTTGCCTTTGCTCCCTGCCGGGGATGTGTAGCTGGAATCAGTAGATGAAGGTCTGTGGCCTGACTCGGCCACGCGCTGCTATGTGAGCTTAGACAAGGTACTGAACTCCTCTCTGAGCAGGCATGGAGGATGTGGGACGACTCGAGGCTGCCAGGTATCTTGGAAAGGTGGCGTAATTGCATATTCTATTTTCCCAAGATGATTGAGGAAGGAACACTTGTTGGGACTATCTGGTGGTTCGAAGACTTACCTGATTGTCCTTGTGAATGAAAAAGAATCCCACGCCCCATACAGGGAAATGCTGGGAAAAGCACAGAGCAGGATAGGGGAGGATCCAGAAGACTGGGTATCATACCGGCTGAGAGTACCAGCCGAAAAAGATGGAGTTTCCCTCCTGCTTGGTCTCGTGGTACTGAGTGCAGCAGGGGCTTCTGTTCCCATTGTCTTCACAGTGACCCTGTATTCCTGGAGTTGTGCAGCAAGCGGAGCTGTCTTATTTTAAGTGCTGACAGTAGTCACGACATGAGTACCCATCCCTATTGACCTCTGATTCACAGCTTCCTGTCTTGGCAAATAAAAATCTTGGACCAAATGAACTTTTGATTTCTCTCAGCTTTAATATGATACAAAGGAATACAGATACACACTGTCTATTCTATCACCTGCTGCTTCTTCTTCGTAGTACTTGATGCAGTCTTCTTAGATTTTGCTTTGGGTTTTCTGTTCTGTTGTTTGCATACTTCTTTTGTGTCTCCAACACCTGCATCCCCATTTTCAGGCACCTAGAAAGGAAGCTGCCGTGTATAGGACAGCAGCACCAGACCACGTTTGGCACATTTTAGGTGTTAATGAATATACACATATGCCCACATAGACACCTGTAACCAGGCATTATAATATAGTTTCATAAATTTGTCTGTAGAAACTAAGTGATCAATTATTCTTTCTTTCCTCACATACTCCCCTCCCCAATATGCAGCACATTGTTATTTGGAGGTTAGGAGAGTAGAATTAAGAATGGTTATATGGGGAGTTTGGGATCGACATGTGTACACTGCTGTATTTAAAATGCATGATCAACAAGGACCTACTGTATAGCACAGGGAACTTTGCTCAGTAATATGTAATGACCCAAATGGAAAAAGAATTTGGAAAAGAATAGATACATGTATCTGTGTAACTGAATCACTTTGCTGTACACCTGAAACTGAGACATTATTCATCAACTGTGCTCCAATATGAGTCTGAGTGAACTCCGGGAGTTGGTGATGGACAGGGAGGCCTGGCGTGCTGCAATTCATGGGGTCACAAAGAGTCGGACACGACTGAGCGACTGAACTGAACTGAACTGAACTGTGCTCCAATATAAAATTAAAGAATTTTTTTAAAAAGCCCAAGGGCAGATGGGGAAACAATGGTTACATTTTCTGTCTTAAAACTTGCACAGAGTAGCGGTGCCCAGGTTCTCACCTTGTGTGCTCAGGTAGTATCTAGGGACAGTAACTCCTGACGTCAGAGGAAGCCCACAGTTCAGGGCTGAGGACACTTGATCGGGGAGGTGCTGTGCTGAGCGTCTGTGGTGTCGGTTGGATCCTTTTATATACACAGTGGAGGTGGTCAGCAGGAGGCAAACTCTAAACCTTAGAATTGTGCTCACTCATATTATTGAGATTTCATATTGCTTTTATTATTTGGCCACAAAAATGGACATAATCCTTGTTGGCTTTAACACACCTACTAGACTGCTTTCGCTATCCATCTTGCAAAATATAAGACAAGGCCAGAGCTTAAATTAAAATCCTCAGCTTCTTATCTCCTTCCCACAGGAAAGCAAATCTGTGTTGAAAACCGTAAAATTAAGAGGAGAGCAAGGATAGCATAATTTAGCAAAAATTCATGGCACCAGATTCTGAGCTATATGACTGGAGGGATAGGTCAGACATTAAGAAGATGCTGCCTGCTAATGCAAGTTCCTTAAGGTGGTGCTCTGAAAATAAGAAAGGCACGTAAAATGTGTGTGTGTGTGTATAAATATATATATGAATATATGTATATTTATGGAAGATTTCTGCAATGCTTTACTCTTTTAACTACCCTAAGAAAATATCTTTGTAGATCGTTTGGCAATTATGCTTCTTATGAGACTTCTGAAAGGAAACTCGAAACAGTTATTTTCAAGTATAGTTGAAATGCATTCATTTTAGCATTTGAGTGTTGAGATTTTTGCTTCCATATTTAAAGGGGTTTATAATAATAACATCCTCACACCCACCCACCCCCCGCTTCCTCTAGCACTCTGAATTCCTTATATTTGAGAAGCTCATTCTGTGTACTTGGCACACTGTATCATTAACACTTGAAAAGCATGGAAACATTTTTTTTAACCTTTTACGCATTTATATGCATAGATGTCTGTGCAGAGGTGTGTAGAGAAAAGGCGTGTGGCTTTGATAATGGTGCTCTACTTAATAAACGCCAAGGGCTATAGGAGCATGCGAGTTCTGCTGTTAGAGGGGAGCTGGTAATTATAAAATAGGGGGAAATCTAGCAAGGAGAGCATATCACTGTCTAAAAAAGTGTGATTTTTTCCCCCCCTTGCTTTTTTTTTGGTTCATAAGTTTCTTTGGGTGGAGATTGTAATGATAGTGTGTAAAGAATTACTAACTATAAAGAGAATTAAGAGTTACTAGGATAATTACTCCTAGTTTTCCTGAGGATGGTTCTTTCTGTTGAAACTACGTACTTTTTACACCTAATTTGCAAACAGCAACAACAACAGAAAGGGACATAATCAGTGTCTGCAGTAGGTGCAGCCAGCGTGCACAGTTGTGTAGTGGGCTCTCAGCCATTCCAATTTATCCCTACACTTTAAGCACTTTATGCTGTGCATTTTTCAGAGACTTACACCAAAAAATTTTAGTAATATATTCTTTTCTGGAGAAAGTGATTTCACATGTATTTTAGTCTGTAGAATAGTAACAGTCTATTTAGACTAGCATGATGAAGGCATGTTTGAACTAGTGAATTAGGGAATATTTAGAATTCATTAGAGTTTATTCCTTTTAAATTCATGAGCTACTTATTATTATATTTCTAAATAGATATTTTTCTGAGACAGCCTAAATTAAGAGATGAGTTTAAAATCAGAAACATATTGTGCATATAATTGTGTTGAATTGTGTGTGGGGGGGTAGTTTCTTTTAAAACAATCCTCTAATTAGGTTAAACTGCCTGAGTCTTGTTTGTATTACTGATGTGCTTAGTAAGCACTTTATTAAGGGGGCAGTATGCATGGGAGATTCAACTTTAACCAAACAACAGAATTCCAGATTTCAAATTGAAGTCCAAATAAATAACCTGAGCGTTTAATAAGTGTTACTATTATATAGTCTTAGAATTCCAAATTAAATAGTAAAATTTATTTTTAAACAAATAAGACACATAAAATATGTTAAATATAAATGTCAACAATTTGAAGTGTTCTTATATGCTATATTTCACATTATGCAGTTAAACCCAAGATTAGAAATTCCGTTTTATCTGTTAATACTTTTGGAAACTAGAGGAACTGAGGATGAGCTAAGCAGCTCTAAAGCATAATAAATGATGGTCATGTACGATTGGTGAAACTATAGAACATGAAAAAAATGGCATAATTTGGTTCTTAAGGATGTACAATTCTGTTTGTGTATGCATGAGCACACGCATGGATGTGTGCACGCTCAGTCGTGTCCAACACTTTGCAACCCTGTGGACCCACCAGACTCCTCTGTCTGTGGGATTCTCAGGCAAGAATACTGGGGCTGGTCACCATTTCCTCCTCTAGGGGATCTTCCCGACCCAGGGATCGAACCCACATCTCTTGTATCTCCTGCATTGGTAGGTGAGTTCTTCGCTAGCTGGGCCAGATTTACTGCTCTACAACTCCAGGATTATGAATTTTATAAACTGAGATGATGTCATTACAGCAAATTTATATATACGAGGTTGTTTAAAAAGTTTCCTTTTAAGTTGGAATATTTATTCATTTATCTATTCATAATGTTTATTGAATGCCCATTTTATGCCAAACATATGTAATGAATAGAGTTACTAAAACATTCATAACTTTTGCTCCAGAAACTGTTTATTGACTTTAAGCTAAGGAGATAATCCAAAAGGGGTGTAAATATGTATGTATAGAAAATTGATGTCATGGAATAGTAGTGACCAACCTAAATCTCCAAAGAGGCCTTGGTTAAATAACTGATCGTTCTCTTGGTGGGATATTCATGTACTCAAGGTGTATTTAACATGAGAAAATCCTGAAAATCTTAAGTGAGTAGAGCAGATACTTCAGTTGTTTAGGTCTGGAGATAATTCTTGGTTGACTTTTGAGGAGAGAGGAGACAGGAGCTGGGCGTCCATATTAACTGTTGTCCTTGTGGTTACTTTGCAGTCAAATAAAGTCCCTGTGGTGCAGCCATCCCATGCGGTCCATCCTCTCACCCCTCTCATCACGTACAGCGACGAGCACTTTTCTCCAGGATCACACCCGTCACATATCCCATCAGATGTCAACTCCAAACAAGGTGAGAGCCTTGCCGCCCAGGCGTCTTTGGATAAGGAAGAGCCTCGTCTCACCAGTCTGAGTGACCTCACCGGTGCCTCTGCTCATGTCATAACACATTTGTAGGAGATAAGAGTAATTTATTTGATAGCAATTTTTTAATAAGCATACAAGAATTTGTTGTTGGCCTTTTCTTTTTCGGGATTAAAAAAAAAAACCAAGAAAAATAGTGAACGGTCATTTTCAATGTGGCAGCTCGAAGATCTGTGATCACAGTATGAACCAATATGTTGTGAAAATATATTACAAATTCAGTCCTCGGCGCCCCCTGCCATATTCATTTATTTCAGCATGTACTACGTGTTGATGATAGTACTGAAAAAGAAAAAGGACAAAGTAGGAGGTGTTTTTCTTCAAATGTTATATTTTTGAGACTTGTGATTTCCTTTGGTTTCAGTAATATCCCTGTTGTTTTTTCTTCTCTTTTGGTTGTTTCTCAACAAAAATTATATTTAAAGTACAAAGGGTTTCCCAGGTGGCGCTGGTGGTAAAGAATCTACCTGCCAATGCAGGAGACCTAAGAGACACAGGTTTGATCCTGGGTCAGGAAGATCCCCTGGAGGAGGGTATGGCAACGCACTCCAGTATTGTTGCCTGGAGAATCCCATGGACAGAGGAGCCTGGCAGCAACAGTCCATGGGGCCACAAAGAGTCAGACACGGCTGAAACGACTTCACACACACACACATAAAGTGCAAAACCATTTCTGTCTAAAGTCAAAACAGACTAAGTGTTGGTCGCTCAGCTGTGTTCAGCTTTTCATTACACCATGGACTATAGCCCAGACTCCTCTGTCCATAGGATTTTCCAGACAAGAACACTAAAGTGGGTCTGCATTCAAAGCAACATGAATCTTATTTTGCTTCTCTACACTGTTACCAAGTTCTGCTTCTGAATCATTTACAGAGAAACATACATCATAAGAAGTCTCAAAAACCAAAAGGCCTGTTTCTAACCTGAGGCGTGAGGGTTGGTTTGGTTGTCGGATGGACACAAAGCACAGGTCCTTGAAGCCTTCTGGTCCCAGCATCCTAGAGCAGACCTTGAGAGAGGGGCAGTTTGTTCCCAGGGGAACCCTTGCTATCTTCATGGACATATACACTTGGACCTCAGCAGGACCTTGAGATGTTCACAGTGAAAGACCCTGTAAAACCATGTGAAGGCAGAGAATGTAAAGGGTACAGGGGGTCAGACATGCCTTCTCCAGCACTTCTCCCTTTGTCCAGCCCTACCTTTGATAGATCGTGAACAATAGCATTTAGTAAGTTTGTAAAACAACAGTGAAGTTCAGAGGTTGGGTGTTTCGCCTACCTCTGTGAACACTTTTAGGTTAAATGTATATCATCTTCATTTCCCACCTTTATTAAAAAGACGACCCTTTGACAATTTAGTAGGACTTTGCTTGCTTGGAGCTCCGGTGCGTCTTCTTAGAGAAGGCAAGAATCATTGTGGCGGATGTTTCTGGGTTTGTCTCTATTTTAGTCTCATTTCCAGCCCTTTCTTTCCTCTACTTCCTTTTGTAAAGGACCTCCAAATAATCAGAAACAACAGAGGTAGATCTGTGAATATGTAGTGAGAAAGGAAACTTAAGACAAGTGTCTTCGGAAGAAAGCTGAGTTTGAGAGGGAAGCTCGAGAATATGACCTTGGCTGTGGCAAGTGTGAGGTCCCTTTGGGATATCTGAAGGGAAATGTGCAGCTCACAATCCCCGAGCAGGGCCTAAGCTAGAGATGCACGTCTGGGGACCATAAAGGTGCAGATGACAGTTGGAGATACATATAAAAGCCCCAGACAAGCTATCATCAAAAAGAATCCAAGAATATGTTTTATTTAGCTTTAAACTATTTATTTACATAACAATTATGTAGTATTTACCTTATCCCAGTCCCCATTCAGAGCACTTTGAAATGAACTTATTTAAAAGAATAACATAAAAAAATTTAAAAGAGTAACACACGATGGTTCAGTAGTTTTTCTCACAAATTCTAGGAGAGTTTAGTTTTTAAAACAGAATTTTTCTAACTGGCTACCTATTACAATTGCATTTGCTCTTCTATTTCCATATCTTACTGCTACCCTACCTTGTTTTACCTTAATAATTGTAATTTATCATTACTCCTCAAACCTTTTCTTTTAAACAAACTTTTCAGGACTAGAGAAGGGACTAATGGGCATGACCAGAAATTGTCTGCTTGCAATTTCTTTGAAATATTTTGTGCTAAAAATGTGTGACTTTTGCATTTACTCTATAATACTGTTTGCTTTTGTTGTAATATAAAAATCCTGTTTTTGATTACTTTTTTGTCATAGACTTAATGTATCCCATCACCATGTGGGAGATATAAAACCTTGGTTTAAGAATTAATTTACATGATCTTGAGTTTATATCATTCCACTTGGGTACAATCATCATCACAAAATAAGTATGAGGGAGAAAAGTCTTAACGCTTACTGGATCTCTTGCCTTTACTCTTCTCTCTTCTGCCTGCCTTTTGGTTCTATCATGTACAGCTGGTTACAACATGGTGGTACTAAGCTACTGATTTCAAAGTTCCTGGGTGGCTGGTTAGCTTTATCCCTCCCCCCCCCCCCAAAAAAAAAGAAACTCATGTTCATACTCTAACTCTAGTTGGGCTTATTCAATAAACAGTTTGTCACCAGAACCCCCATTCTTATTTTTAAAAAATAACTTGTAGGTTAATTTCTTGTTAGGAATCACACTAGTTTTTACGCATGTGTGTTGGGGTAAGGTGGTAGGTGCAGGTATAGTTGTAAGAAGAAGAAAGGAAGCTAATATCCGTCATTTTGTTCCACTCATTGTGTCTGATAAAAATGTTAAGAGGAAGAGCTTTTAGGAAATACTGGATTTATGTACCTGTTTATGTATTTGTGTCCTTGTAAATAGCAGCAAACACTCAATACAGCACTTACCAGGCACTTTCTTTATTATCTATGAATGCATTTACTTCTCAGAACAGCCTCTATTTCATTTTTATTCTGACTCTGCAGAATAATAATTAAATAATTTCCTCAAGAACATATAGTGAGTGGCAGAACTGTATCCATACAGTCTGACACTAGAATCATTTTAGCTGTATTTATAAATGTTAAAAAAATTTAAGGATATATTGCATATAGCCTCCAGCATATGTGCTGTGCTTAGTCACTCAGTGGTTTCCAACTCTTTGTAAACCCATGGACTGTAGCTCTCCAGACTCCTCTGTCCATGGGGATTCTCCAGGTAAGCATACTGAAGTGGGTTGCCATGCCCTCCTCCAGGGCATCTTCCCAACCCAGGTCTCCCCCATTGCAGGCAGATTTTTTACCATCTGAGCCACCAGGGGATCCCGTATAATAAGTGCTCAATAAATACTCATTAAATAAATGATGTGTAGCACAGGAGTTGGTAGAGAGACACACACTTTTAGGAATCTTTGGAAACAGGATCTTAAGACAACAATGAACTATTTAGAAAACACAGGCCCGCTTTCTTCTGCTCGTGTAATGACCTAAGCCATACCATGTGTGTACGTGCAAACGGCTTATTGTGTTGACCCAGCATGGGTAACGTGTCCATTTGTTTCGTCACTCAGATTGTATTCAGAGCCTTCTCTGGGAGACAGCCATGGTTTGATACACAGATAAGGGAAAAAATGGTCTTTTTTTCCCCTAGCAGTGTATAAGCTCACACAGGAAATCATTTGCACAAACTCACTGTCAAACATAATGAAGAACATCTTAGGTACCATGTTAAAAGTACAAATAAAATGTTGTAGATTCTAAGAAGAAAGATTTCTCACAGCAGTAAAAGTTAGAGAATATTTCATGAGAGAAAGTTATCTGAAATGTGAGTAGAATTTTAATAGAAATAGTCAAATACCCAGCACAGGAACTAGCATGTAGCCGGTGCTAAGGAAACGGTAGTTCCCTTGTTTGTTTTTAAGCAGTAAAATAAAATCCAAATAGGAAAAGCAATTGTATTTTTTGTTCTGTCAAGTTATTCCTACACCAGATCACAAATGCACTGTTCTCAGTGTACTTAAAAACGTAGACTCATGTGGAGAGCAAGGTTTCCAGCTCCTCTGCTTAGACATGTGACTGAAAGCAGTTGACTTCTCTGCATCCCAGAGATAAGATCCCAGGACAAATCATATTTCTTGGTACCTAAACAGTCACTTCACCTCCCTAACAAAGGGGTTAAAGTTGACCATTCACACAGTTCAGCCTCTAATTATGATTTTCAAGTTCAAGTTTCCACAAAGTTTCCAATATTCTTCTGTGTTGGTCAGGTTTTTCTTTTCAAGACTGAGCAAGCCCCCCTGCAGAACGAGAGCTTTGGAGAATCTGGGGATGAGGGAGGCAGCAAGCTGGAGAAACTGCCCTATGATTCTGCCATGTCAAGAATCACTACTGCAGGCCCCCTGCTGCCCCTGCCTCCCCAGGCCCAAGTTAAAACAAATCCCAAGGGCTTCTCTGTGATCAAAAGAAGCAGTATTGACAGCTTTTTTATAAAGGGAGATTTTTATGGTAACTCTGCTAAAGTGAACTTCCAGCTTCCATAAAAACAGTTGCCAGGGGCTCTGCTTCAGAGAGAGAGAGTGATCCCCAGAATTGCTTAGGTCCTATTATATGCAATGCTTTTGGTGAATTGATGATATAAAGGAATTTAAAAAAATACTCATTAAATTTGAAAGTGATAAGAGATCAAAAAAGAAGATTTTAGACTCCTTTTAAAAACAGCAAAACCTGAGATGATCTCTTGTAAACTCCGTTGAAAGAGATTAAAGGCCTTTCTCCTTCCTAGCTACTTCTTCTAAGAGTTAAAGAATAGTTTGTCCTAACTTCAAAGTCAAATTAACATCAACTTTGAAGACAACACTTCTTAAGCCATTCCCATATGCTCAAGGCCTTCAATATCTTTTAATATCCAAATGAAATTCACAGACATTTTGAATAGTAAAAAAGTAGAATACGTAAAGAACATCTTCTGTATACTCACCTGATTTTGCATACGAGGCAATATAATTATAGCCACTGAATGTATATTCAGGTTGTTAAACCTGGGGATATATGTTTATACAGGATAATGCTCTTTTAAAGCCAGATTAACTGTGTAAAGAAACTCCTGTGGCTTTCTTCTGTTCAGAATCACTTTCCCCCAGATATGAACGTAACGTTTTGTTTTGTGTTTTTATGTATGCATCGTTCCCCTTCTTTTCCGTACCCAAGGTAAGATGTAAACAGGGATGTCAAGTGGGACTAGGATTAGGTGTCATCTCTGGGTGGTTTCACAGCTCTAGGGTAGTGTGCTCCAGGGAGTGTGAGCTCGTGAAACAGCGTGGCACACTCGTTCTCTGTGGAGTACAGCTGATCCAGACCGGCTTGACCTCGGAGCCCAGGGGACTCAACCTGGTGAAGAGCTCGGTTGGAGCTGCCGTGCCAGAGCCCAGATGAATCGTATCACGTGCGGCCATTATGGGGCTGAAGATTATTTCCAATTAATCTTTGATCCTCTGAGGTATCACATTTCCCAAATCTATGTGCCCGTAAGGGAGCCAGTGAAGATCTGAAACGAGCGATTTGCCTAATCCTGAACACCACGGCAGGTTCTGCTCATGAAGCGCTGTCATTCTACACAAAACAGTTGTCTGCCCTTTTCCTAACCGAAGTGAAATAATGGGGCAAACTTAAGTACTTTTACAGTCTCATTTTGATGCCTGTTTTACTCACAGTATATTTACTGTTTTAGGAGCCCCTCAAGATGTACCACCTTCAGACGTGTTTTCTTAGGTGCTGAAATCTTGAGTAAAGATAGCAAACTGACATCTATTAAATCAGAAAAGAAATATTGTCTCATTCTACACCTTAAGTACTAATGACATAATGCATTTTCTTGCCTTTCTATTTCTCTCAGAAATCGAATGTCCTGTGAATCTGTCTCTCCATTGTTCTTTTTAATAGGCATGTCCAGACATCCTCCAGCTCCTGAGATCCCTACGTTTTATCCCCTGTCTCCGGGTGGTGTTGGACAGATTACCCCACCTCTTGGCTGGTAAGATCCTTCTTGCAACCTGCAGCCAGGCGTCTGAACACATATCTTCTACTCCCCATTTATGGAAATTAGCTTTATGAATAATAACACTTGTGGAGTTGAAGAAACTTCAACACACAAGGTGCTAACTTTATTTCATTTCAATTTAAAAGATTAAAAAACATACAGACTTTGAAATGGACTAAGTCCGTTTGCTAATCTGTGTAGAAAATGACTGTGTAGCATTTGCTTTGAAGCTGATAGTTTTATGGATTCGATTTGTGGCTCTGGGCATTTACTATGCCTGAACAAAGTGTTCACTGTGGTTTTTCTTTTCTAGTTCTTTATGAACAACTTACATTTTTGAAGCATAACCTTAGATACATTGAATATCGATCTTTGCTTATAAATGGGCAAGTGATGTAAATGACAAATAACTGTAACCAATGCAAAAGCATCTTTTGAATTTTAATAAAGTAAGCACCAGTTTGAGTTCAGAGGAGTGAAAAACTGACAAATGGATTTATCCTTTCAGAATCCAAATGTTCTCTATTTTGTTTTTTCTGAAAGATCCATACCACTGTTTTCAGTTTTTGTTTTTTTTTTAATTATAAAGGTAAAGGAAAAAAAATGTATTTAGGGAAGAAAGAATCATGTCATACAGTGGAGCCTATTTCTATTATTTTATTGCTAGTTAGCACATAGCTTTCCTTGCCCTTACTCCCACCCCTCTCGCCCCACTGCTCACTCCATGGACAAAGGGCTGCACCTTCAGCAAACGTTTTCTCTCTTTTCTTTCGTGACTCTGTGTCCTTGCAGACCCCTGGCGAAAGCCTCAGTTTCTCTCCCTCACATCCTTATATTATCTCCTCTTCATAAGGAGGGCTTATCCTGCCATGGATATTCCAGCTTTCTCTCTTCTCTTTAGCATTAACTCTCGCAGTCAATAACTCTGTTTGAATTTAATTGATTATGTGAACACTTCCAAACCTACATCAATTATTCTGTCTGAACTTAGCTACTTAAGGGCAATAATCCTGGGCTGAGTTCCATCAGTGGCATCTGGAAATAAAGACTGTGTAAACGAAAAATGTGACATGTAGGAAAAACAGAGGGAGAGATGGAATTCTCAGAGCAGAGAGAAAATAACTGCAATGGATTGATCTTTTATTTCTTGCCTGCAGCATGGGTGTAAGAGTGGGAAGTGGGGTGCAGGGTTTTCAAAAATGTGTTCATTTTTATATAAACTTTTATTTCCTCTTTTCTTCCCTTCCCTGAAGTTCTCAAAGATTCTTATAAAGAATCCATTATCCTAAAAAGAATAGTTCACCATTCTCAGTGAGAGCTGTTTACATGCCTACTTTGTGCAAAAGCATCAGTGGGGCTGGAGAGGGGCAGGGGTAGAAAACGAGTCATCCATGGACTGCAGTGGGAGAGATCCTTCAAGGCACTAGCATGCTTTGGGTGGGCGGAGGGCGAGGAAGGGAAGCAGCTGGGTGAGTGAGCAGTACCCCCTCCTAACGCCCCAGAATCTGGTTGAGGGCCTCCCCTCATCAAACTCTTGTTGCTGGTTGGTAACTCATGTTTTGTCATTGATGGGTTCCTCTCTTCTGTGACCTCAGGCAAGGTCAGCCTGTATATCCCATCACGGAGGCTTCAGGCAGCCCTACCCATCCTCACTGTCAGTCGACACTTCCATGTCCAGGTAGGTGGAGGTGGAACCGGGCGCGCCAGGACAGGCTGCTCTCGCGCGCTTGCGTCTCGTGCGCCTCTGCTTGCCTCTCGGCCCGGCGGGCGCACAGCTCAGCCCGCGTCTGTCTGCGCAGGGTGCCTGGCTCCCACACTAGGCGTCCTGGGGAGTCCCGGGAAGGAGCCAGACTCCACGCCCCACAGCACCAGCCACACCCGTCAGGCAGACGGACTCAGCCTCCCTGGAGACCCTACCTCCAAAAGACTTCGCCGCCCCCGACGGCGGGAGAGACGCCCCCGGAGGGGACATCATAGGAAGAGCTTGTTCAGTTCAAAACATGCTGGGGGTGGGTCAGCGGGAGAATGGAGACTGGCTTTTTTTTTTTTTTTTCCTGTGAGGAGGGTTGTCTCAGTTTCATTGACAGTGTCTGAAAGGCCCGGATAGTCTAGAGCCTTCCTGGACCGAGGCTGCGGGGAGAGAAGGGCCGGGGCTTCGGGCTGTCAGGCCGTCGGGGCTGTCCTAGTGTGTGAATCAGGCCCTGTGTGGACGGAGTGGTGTGAAGCTCTGCGGGGTCTGCTGTGCCACACCGCTCTGTGTAGCGCTTTGCCTCTGGAAAGGACGGCTTCTGTGCCCTGTGCTTGATATATACACACATTTGTGGTGTATCATCTGTGTGTTCAATGTGGCTTTTTCAAGGGAGCTAGCATTAACAGGCTGGAAGTCAAACTGTTGGGTTAGTAACCGGTTGTAAATCTTAACTTTTTTATATATGTATGAAATTTGCAGTTTTCTGTGGTGAATTTCAGCTTTTTCAAAAATCATTTTATCCAATAAATTGTACACCTAACTGGTTGAGAGGGAATGAAATTAATATCCGTCCTCCGAAATATATTTTATACATATATTTTAACATTGTCTAAGAATTGTGTGATGATTGGATTTTCTCATAGGCAAATAACCAGCATCACGTATTTTTGCAAATGTCCATTTAGCAAAGCATCATAATTTGATTGAATGTTTGTATTTTTCCCATACCTCCTTAATTTTTAAAGATTTGTTTCTGAAATATTACATATCCAAGCACAGTCCCTTCTTTCCTTCCCAGAAGAAGGAATTAACTGTACAGACGGTGATGAAAGACCTGAGAATGTTTTTTGTTGAACTACATGTTTACTTTAAAACAGTTTGAAAGCAGAAATTTCTAAAGCATATCCAAATTTATCAAAGAGCTTGTTGAAAGTACTGTCTTTGTTTTATTTTTCTTGCATGGCAGTTTCCCTCCTTTGTGTTGGATGGTGGTGGATATTTTGAGATTTTTTTTAATGCTCTATAAGCATACTCAGGGAAAAAGCCTTTATTTGAGCTTGTGTAGTTTTTACCTTGAAGCAGAACTGTATCCTTCCCTTTAATTAAATTCTTCCCCTTAATTTTGTTATCAATTTTCCATGAGGCTAGATCTCTCAGACACTACCTTCTTTATGTGTAGAAAATTATTTGGAATGATGCTGATGGCAACCTTATTAAATTAGAGACTGAACAAATCTTCCTGTCCCTTGTCATCTCAGTTGCTCTCTCCCAATATTAGGGAAAAAGCCAACAGGAGAAGACTTAATATGAAGGTCCACTTAGGGATGTAGGCAGAGATTTTAAAATATGATGTCTTTAGATTTAAAAATCATTTTAAAAAGCTAAATCTTCATAAAATGTTCTATTTCCAGTAATTATTCTTACTGAAATTCTTCTCTGAAAACTGCTTTGCAAGAAAAGTGACTCACTTTTTAAAAAAAATCCTATTGCCTAGAGCCCTCCCAGGAAAAATGCCAGATTCCACCATTAGCTTAAAAAAAAAATCTGTTAGGTGATGTGTAATTATAAATATTTTCCACCTGAATACAGAAAGGAAAGAAATTAATCATCAGCCTGCTCTTATAGTTAATATGTCTGTGTGTGAATATGTGTTTTTACTCTCAGCCAATAGCAGTTAGTGAGTTGTTTCAAAATTCCTCCAGCTCTTGCTGCAGCAGTACATTTTGTGTTCTCGACTTTCCTTCTTTCAGGTTTTCTCATCATATGATTCCTGGTCCTCCTGGTCCCCACACAACTGGCATCCCTCATCCAGCCATCGTAACGCCTCAGGTCAAACAGGAACACCCCCACACTGACAGCGACCTAATGCACGTGTAAGTGCACCCCTCTCTCCACCTGTGAGCACCTTATGGTACCAAGGACTTGAACCCCGCAGTTTCTCCTTTGCTGTTGTCGAATCTTACCCCTATCTGTTATCCTGAAAGTCAGTGTAGCTCCGCCTTGAAAGCTCTGCCCCTGAGGACACCGAGCAGCTTGATTCTCAGTGCACTGATTTGGTTCTGAGATGGAAAAGGAGCACGAGTTTCAAAAGATGAAGGGAAACCCACTAAAGAGAAGAGATCTTCAGAGCAGAGAGACTGAAGAAATGGAGCTGTTCAGCCATTTAGTGCAATGCTTGAATTGGGTTCCCATTCTTGGGGACCATGAGAGTGAAGTGGATTGAGGGGTTCAGTGCATTTCCTTTTAGAAATACAGTCACCCTGCATCTGCATCAAGGCTTTGGAAGCACGGAATTGAAAGGAAGGGGGCAAACCAAAACCCAGGATTTCCTGTTGGACCAGGGTTGTTGCAGGCTGTTATAGCACAGCTGAATTCTCCCAAAAGATTAGTAATTAATTGAATTTCTTAATCTAGAGTTTGTACTGGAACAGAAGGAATGCGGTGGCAGGGAGCATGTGAACATTGTCCATAAGACCCCTGCAAGTACAGGCAAATCCAGCGTGCAATTGTCTAGGGGAGAGAGTCTAAGGTTTCATTAGCTTCTCAGAGTGTCCTGACCCACAGAAGTTAACAACGTCAGTTCTGGAGGAAGACTGACTACCTGCCCTGTATGTTCAGCTTTTCCTAAGATGACCAGGGAGCATCTAAAATCTAGATGCAACATCTTCACAAGCCCATTTCTGTGTTGGGTTAAACCCTTCTATAGCTGTTGGTAAGCTTCGCAAACCAAAGGATCCTTATTTATTAGCAGTAGATGAGTCACTCTTTTTAAGTAGACAGTGTCCTGGGGGCTTTTAGAGAGCCCAGAGGGTGGTCCCAGCCTGAGGTGGACTCATGATATAAGCGGATGCTCTGCTCCTCTCCTTCCATCTCTTCCTGATTTGTCTAACCCCTTCCCCACTCCCAACTTTCAGGAAGCCTCAGCATGAACAGAGAAAGGAGCAGGAGCCAAAAAGACCTCACATTAAAAAGCCTCTGAATGCTTTTATGTTATACATGAAAGAAATGAGAGCGAATGTCGTAGCTGAGTGTACTCTAAAGGAAAGTGCAGCTATCAACCAGATTCTAGGCAGAAGGGTAAGTAGTGGGATGGTATGTAAATGTTTATGGTTACCATGGAACTGGTTCGTAAACAGCTGCCCAAATGCACTTACACATCAGGTAGTCATAGAATCATCTGTATAGTCACCAGTCACTCGGGGAGTAAGAGAGAGAGCATGACAACCTTTAGCAGGAATGATACAGTGCATTGTATCAACAACTGAGATTGTATCTGGCACTTGGAACATTTCCTGTAAATGATAACTATTTTCCTATTATTATACTTTAAATGAGTATATCTTGAGTGTCTTTTATGTGCCAGGCAGTGTAGTAAGCATTACATAATTATTGCTGAGTGAAATAGATGTAGTCTTCGCCTTCACAGATCTTGAAGTTTTGTGACAGGATATTGACACGAAAGAATTCTTTATTATATATATAATTAAAATTGTGATAAATACTGTCAATATGAAGAGCAAGAATCAGAGTATAATGGAGGTGGGGCAGGGCTAGGGAATGGCCCCCTGAGAAAGTAGTTGAGAAATGAGTGGAGGTTAACCCCTGATGAAGGGGGTGAGGTGGACTCTCCCCACACAAAGCAGTGTGTGTGTGTGTGTGTGTGTGTGTGTGTGTAGACTCAGAAGCAAGAAAGCAGGGAGCTGCAGTAAGGACTGTGGGGCCAGCCACGTTTCTGGATAAACCTGGCAGTCAGCAGTGGCTGCTCCTTCCAAGACATAAGCAAATCATTCTACCTTAAAGCTTTACATAGAAGAATTGGTGTGGGCTGGAGAAGTCTTAATTCTAGAAGCATTGTTCTCTGATTCTCCAGGTGTACATGGGCCAGGATTCTCGATCGCCTTCCTTTTCTGTTGATGTTGTTGCTTCTTTCACCCATGCGGAGATATTTTTCTGAGTACCTGTCATGTCCCAGGCACTAGACTTATAACTAGAACGGACACTCTTAGATTTCTTTGTCCAGCCACCAGCCCAGAGACGAGTCAGTCCATCCCAGTATTTTCTCAGGGTAGAGATGGGTTTAGTTGGCTATCTGAAGAGTGGTGGAGAAAGTTGGAATTTTTCTCATTGAAATTACATTTTACTATAATTCCATTGAAGCTTTAGAAATGCTTCAGCTTAACTTGTATGATGCTCTTCATATGTGTGTGGTGACTTCTCAAAATATGATCTTGTATATTTGTTTTTGCAAACTCTCAAGAAATTCATGGTTTGCAAATGAACATTCAGAAGGAAGGTCTTGACAACCTTTGTGGGACTTAAAGGTCATGTTTTAGCTGCTGCTGATGATCATTTTCATCATGTTTGTTAAAAACCTCATACATTTCAGCATCCATGACAGAAAACATTAGGAGATTTCCAGTCCACGTGAGGAAAGCAGATGGTGGAGAGCAGGCGTTGTTGAATTATAGATTCCTTTTGGATGGCGTAAAAACGCAGCTATTTCCAATCTTCGAGACCCCAGGGTTTCAGGGGTAGGATGTGGTGGTAGATTATAGCTCTTCTGGTGCCCTGTGTACAATACTCTATCTCCCTGTGGATTCTTAAACACTTAATAACAATAATTACAATGATTTTCAAAGCCAGATCATAGCAGATGAGTGATTCCCATCATTTTTTTTTCCCCTTGACCCTTCAAAAGAAGAAATTAGAGGAAAAGAAGGGTTCTTTTTTCAGCTTGTGTAAAACTTTATTTTTTTTCTTCCCCCAAGTTAAAGGTCCATGGTCCTCCAGTGGGAATTAGTTTCCTGCTCAAGAGAGTTAAGGATATGATATGGACGTATGCTTCCTATTTTTAATGCACATTTCCAGCAGTTGCTACTTTCTCAGCTCCCTTAACAATCCCCAGATCAGAGCATGTGTCCTAAAGGATGGTTCTCATTTAGGGTCTCTCTCTGTCTTTGATTTGGACACCTGTTTCTATTTATAGGTCTCTGAGCTCTTTGATTAAGATCAGGTTTTCTATCCTTTCATAACTCCCCTCTGGCAGGATAGTTCTTGCTAGTTCTTTAAAGTTCCTAGCTTTAAAATCATGAAGTTTTACACTAGGATAATTAGAATTCTTAATAGTGGAATTGAAATTCATCCTGGAACATTTTATCTTTTGATTTTTACTCACCTTTATCTCTAACATAGAAATGTTCATTCATATGAATGACTCAAGTTTTCTTCTTCATACTATAAATAATAACAACATAAATATTAAGATTTTTCTTTTTCAGACCTTCTAGACTATTAAAGGAAGTCCATTTATTGCATATTTATTGTCAGAATTTCTAAATCTTGGAACTGTGTTAAGTTTCTTCAAATGGGTATTTTCCCAACAACTTGATGAATCTTTCAGTAAGCAAAAGAGATGGAAAAGCGCTTTTAGTCAATATGTGTTTCAGAAATGCCTGTTAAGATCATCTTTCTAGCTTTGCATCAGACTTTACTTTTGTTTTCAACATAAAACTTTAATATATCATAATTTTACTTAACTGTTTTACTCTAGTAAATGATGCTTCATTTGTGAGTTGAGTTTGTGAATTATAAATCTCTAGGAGCTAAAAGCAGTTGAAAAGGCAGGTAAACAGTTTAGTTTGTGGTCTGTTTTTTAACTTTAAATTTTACTCAGTTTTGTTAGCTGGGGTCTTGTCAACCTAAATTTCCTGCTGTAACTGAAAAATTCCTGCTTGTTTAACCGGTTGTTTGGGTAGAAGACCCAACCTCCATATGTATTTTGGGAGTAAGTTTTATTTACTAGTCCAGATAAAATATATCTCTATACTGGCATAATGCAATAGTATGAGAGATTATTGATCAAATGAATGAATGAATTTACAAAGACTTCTTATCTTTTTTCTTCTTAGTCTTCTTTTTGTTCCTTTTTGATAATGCTTTGCCCCTTGCCAATCATGTTAGCACCAGAACTATCTAAATACTAATAATGAGTCTTTTTTTTTTTCAAGATAGGCTGATCTCTTCCACTGTGCCTGGTGTGGTTTTTTCTCCCCGTGAAGGGCTCTAGGTCAGAACCTCAGGTTTAGAAAAGTGGCTTCCCTGGTGGCTCAACTGGTAAAGACTGCCTGCAATGCAGGAGACCTGGGTTCAATCCCTGGGTTGGGAAGATCCCCTGGAGAAGGGAATGGCTACCCACTCCAGTATTCTGGCCTGGAGAATTCCATGGACTGTATAGTCCATGGGGTCACAGAGAGTTGGATACAACTGAGTGACTTTAACTTTCTTTCACTTTCAATGGACAGAGGCAGTGTGACTTTTCCTGCCTCAGCTTCCACTGCTCCCCAGACATGCCTTCTTAGACTCAACCTAATTGTGATTACTCTGCTGATACAAAGAATTGTATCTCAGGTAACTTCTTTCAGGTTTTGTATTTTTTTCTGTCACCGCCCCGTCTCCACTCCCTCCCTCCCCCACTTCTTTTTTTTTTTAAAGAAAAGTGTATTTGATTTCCCTGTAGGCTCAAGCCAAGTTCCACTGAACTTGGTTCTTGACTTTACATGGTTCTTAACTTTACACTCTGCACTTCTAAAGCAATTAAATCCTTGTCCTATCAACTTAGAGGCTCTGGCCTTCAAGGGGCGGTTTGAAGGAAGTAGAATCTGTTGCCCTGCCTGTGGGTCCCACCGGTGGCCTCTGGACCGGAGGCTGGAGGGAGGCTGGGATGAGGCCACAGGCGCTTTCGTGCTCTCTTTGAGGTGAGGTACCCTCCTTTCCAGGGGCAAGGGAAGCAGGTGTTTGTGTCCTTGAGAAACACATCCCCACTGTGCTGTAGGGACTGTGTCCTGACCACTCGACCATGGTCATTGAGCACAGCCTCTTGCTCACCGCTCACTTCTTGCTCTCTCGCTCACTTCTCCTTCCTTTCTCCAGTCCAGTCATACCTTTCTTTCCATCATTAAAACAAGTAGGAAGAAAGTAATTAAAATCAATATGCACAGGAGACGTGAATGAGAAAGAACCACCCAGCCTTTAACAGGAAGTGAAATGGGAGCAGTACACCCTAGAATTGGGAGCACTGGAGTGCAAGTGGGACTCATCCAGAGTGTGTGCAGGCACACGTGTGTGCAGGTGTGAGTGGTGTGGGCTCTGGCCCATGCCTCCTACAGCCACTGCCCCTGTGCCACCACCTCCGGCCCATGGGTCCCCCAGAGTGCAGCCAGTTCTCTGGGAGTTACTGACAACAGACCCTGGTATTTGGAAAGTAGGAGGATGCACTGGGAAACTGCTACTGGGGGCCTGGGGTAGGTTTTATGTAAACATACAAAGTGCCAGTGTTGTTGTTCAGTCATGCAGGTGTGTCGGACTCTTTGCGACCCCATGGACCGCAGCGCACCAGGCCTCCCTGTCCCTCACCATCTCCCAGAGTTTGTGATGCCATCCAGCCATCTCATCCTCTGACGTCCTCTTCTCCTTCTGCCCTCGATCTTTCTCAGCATCAGGGACATTTTCAGTGACTCAGCTCTTCACATCAGATAACCAAAATAGTGGAGCTTCAGCTTCAACATCTGTCCTTCCAGTGAATATTCTGGGTTGATTTCCCTTAAGATTGACTGCTCTGATCTCCTTTCTGTCCAAGGGACTCTCAGGAGTCTCCTTCAGCACCACAGTTCAAAGGCATCAATTCTTTGACATTCTGCCGCCTTTTTTCTTCTTAGAAGAAATGGAGTAGCCCTCATAATCAACACAAGAGTCTGAAATGCAATACTTGGGTGCAGTCTCAAAAATGACAGAATGATCTGTTTGTTTCCAAGGCACACCATTCAATATTGTGTAATCCAAGTCTATGCCCCAACCAGTAATGCTGAAGAAGCTGAATTTGAATGGTTCTATGAAGACCTATAAGACCTTCTAGAAATAACACCCAAAAAAGATGTCTTTTTCATTATAGGGGACTGGAATGCAAAAGTAGGAGATCAAGAGATACCTGGAATAATAGGCAAAATTGCCCTAAGAGTACAGAATGAAGCAGAGCAAAGGCTAACAAGAGTTTTGCCAAGAGAGCACACTGGTCATAGCAAACACCTTCCAACAACACAAGAGAAGATTCTACACATGGACATCAGCAGATGGTCAATACCAAAATCAGATTGATTATGTTCTTTGCAGCCAAAGATGGAGAAGCTCTATACAGTCAGCAAAACAAAACAAAACAAAACTGGGAGCTGACTGTGGCTCAGATCATGAACTGCTTATTGCCAAATTCACGCTTAAATTGAAGAAAGTAGGGAAAACCACTGGACCGTTCAGGTATGACCTAAATCAAATCCCTTATGATTATACAGTGGAAGTGACAAACAGATTAAGGGATTAGATCTGATAGAGTGCCTGAAGAACTATGGACGGAAATTCGTGACATTGTACAGGAGGCAATGATCAAGACCATCCCCAAGAAAAAGAAATGCAAAAAGGCAAAATGGTGGTCTGAGGAGGCCTTACAAATAGCTGAGAAAAGAAGAGAAACTAAAGGCAAAGGAGAAAAGGAAAGATACACCCATTTGAGTTCCAGAGAATAGCTAGGAGAGATAAGAAAGCCTTCCTCAGCGATCAATGCAAAGAAATAGAGGAAAACAATAGAATGGAAAGACTAAAGATCTCTTCAAGAAAATTAGAGATAACAAGGAAACACTTCATGCAAAGATGGACACAATAAAGGACAGAAATGGTATGGACCAAACAGAAAGCATAAGATATTAAGAGGTGGCAAGAATACACAAAAGATCTTCATGACCCAGATAACCACAATGGTGTGATCACTCACCTAGAGCCAGTCATGCTGGAATGCAAAGTCAAGTGGCCTTTAGGAAGCATCACTACAAACAAAGCTAGTGGAGGTGATGGAATTCCACTTGAGCTATTTCAGATCCTAAAAGATGATGCTGTGAAAGTGCTGCACTCAGTATGCCAGCAAATGTGCAAAACTCAGCAGTGGTCACAGGCCTGGAAAAGGCCAGTTTTCATTCCAAGCCCAAAGAAAGGCAATGCCAAAGAGCGTTCAAACTACCGCACAATTGCACTCATCTCACATGCTAGCAAAGTAATGCTCAAAATTCTACAAGCCAGGCTTCAACAGTACATGAGCCATGAACTCCCACAATGTTCAAGCTGGATTTGGAAAAGGCAGAGGAACCTGAGATAAAATTGCCAACGTCTGTTGGATCGTCGAAAAAGCAAGGAGTTCCAGAAAAACATCTGCTATATTGACTACGTCAAAGCCTTTGACTGTGTGGATCACAATAAACTGTGGAAAATTCTTCAGGAGAGAGGAATACCAGACCACCTGACCTGCCTCCTGAGAAATCTGTATGCAGGTCAAGAAGCAACAGTTAGACCTGGACAACAGACTGGTTCCAAATAAGGAAAGGAGTACATCATGTGAAATGCCAGGCTGGATGAAGCACAAGCTGGAATCAAGATTGCGAAGAGAAATATCAATAACCTCAGATAGGCAGATGACACCACCCTTGTGGCAGAAAGTGAAGAAAAACTAAAGAGCCTCTTGATGAAAGTGAAAGAGGAGAGTGAAAAAGTTGACTTAAAGCTCAGCATTCAGAAAACGAAGATCATGGCATCTGGTCCCATCACTTCATGGTTAGTGGATGGGGAAAACAGTGGAAACAGTGAGAGACTTTGATTTTGGGGGCTTCAAAATCACTGCAGATGGTGACTGTAGACATGAAATTAAAAGACACTTGCTCCTTGGAAGAAAAGCTATGAACCAACCTAGACAGCATATTAAAAAGCAGATACATTACTTTGCCAACAAAGATCTGTCTAATCAAAGCTATGGTTTATCCAGTGGTTATGTATGGATGTGGAGTTGAACTATACAGAAAGCTGAGCGCTGAAGAATTGATCCTTTTGAACTGTGGTGTTGGAGAAGACTCTTGAGAATCCCTTGGACTGCAAGGAGATCCAACCAGGCTATCCTAAAGGAAATCAGCCCTGAATATTCATTGGAAGGACTGATGCTGAAGCTAAAACTCCAATACTTTGGCCACCTGATGAGAAGAACTGACTCATTGGAAAAGACCCTGATGCTGGGAAAGACTGAAGGCAGGAGAAAGGGATGACAGACGATGAGATGGTTGGATGGCATCACCAATTTGATGGACATGAATTTGAGCAAGCTCCGAGAGTTGGTGATGCACAGGGAAGCCTGGCATGCTGCAATCCGTGGGGTCACAAAGAGTCAGACACAACTGAGCAACGGAACTGCCTTCTTTATGGTCCAGTTCTCACAACCATTTTTGACCATTGGAAAGACCATAGCCTTGACTATACGGACTTGGTTGGCAGAGTAACGTCTCTGCTTTTCAACACCCTGTCTAGGTTTGTCATCACTTTCCTGCCAAGAAGCCAGCGTCTTCTGACTTCATGACTGCAGTCACTGTCCGCAGTGGGTTTTGGAGACCCAGATCAGGAAATCTGTCACTATTTCCACCTTTCCCCTTCTATTTGCCACACAGTAATGAGGCTGGATGCTATGATCTTAGTTTTTTTTTTAATATTTAGTTTTAAGCTAGCTCTTTGACTCTACTCCTTCACCCTCATCAAGAGGCTCTTAGTTCCTCTTCGCTTTCTGCCATTAGAATGATATCATCCACATATCTGAGGTTGTTGATGCTTCTCCTGCCTATCTTGATTCCAGCTTGTAACTCATCCAGCCCAGCGTTTCTCATGATGTGCTCGGTGTATGGTTTAAGCAAACAGGGTGACAGCAGACAGCCCTGCTGTACTCCTTTTTTGGTCTTGAACCAGTCAGTTATTCCGTACAGGGTTCAGGCTGCTTAAAATCCCGAACAGCGCCTTGCTGTTTTGCTCTGTGTGATCTATAAAACCTGTTACCTAAAGGGAAATGGAAAATTTGCAAGGTGTCAAGCGCTACATTCTCCAAATTAGATCCTACAGTCTGAAAGTGTAGATGTCAAAATAAATTTAGGCCATGCTCCTTGTTTTCCATCAGAAGACGACCAAAACACAAAGTGTGCATGGCAATTATACAGTGTTACCTGTGGACAGTTAGTGTTTCTATAAGCGTGAGGAGAGGGTGAAGAGACTGAGACAGACTGACTTTTGATGTCTTGCTTTATAGACAGGATCATATGATGAAGGCTTCAGATTCCTCATATGACAGAGTGGGAGAGTGTGCATGTGAGGTGGGGAGATATCTGTGTGGAAAAGACCTGTGGAAATTTTGCATTAATAAATAGCACACAGACTCAATGGCAGAATATGCCACAAACTGTGAAAAAGGAGTAAGTTGGGTGTTGAAGCTTACTTGTGAACACTCTCTTTAACTGGCCCTAGAGAAGAGAAAGGCTGGGCAAGAGGCCATTTCGTTTTGGATACTTGGACAGGTTTCATGTAATGTGAGAGCAGGACAAGAAAACAAAAGTTGGAATCTCATTGCAGCCACCAAACTCCAGATGGATTTCTGCAGCACGTGGTCTTCTGCCATTAAAAAATCAAACTTTACATTCTTAACATTTTCATTCTCCACTGTCTGAAATATGAAATATATAATACTATTGCTATTTTGCTTTTACTTAATTTTTCCCCCCTCCTTCCTGTTTGTTTTTCAGTGGCATGCCCTCTCTCGTGAAGAGCAGGCTAAATATTATGAATTAGCACGGAAAGAAAGACAGCTACATATGCAGCTCTATCCAGGCTGGTCTGCAAGAGACAATTATGTAAGCGCCTTCTGCACACCAACGGCTCTCTCTTCTCACTCGTTCTCTCCCTGTGTTGCTCTCATAAGGGAAATGTGTTGTAGAGTGTAACTAATGCTGGCATTGTTTTCTATTTTTGAAAGTTAATGAACTTTATAATAAAGACTTCATGGTTATATTTCATTTTGAAATTGGCGCTGTCATAATTTTTGGCTATATGCTAATGATATTTTTAAGTAAGATTTTTTAATCAAAAAATGCTTATCATTAAAATGTTGGTGAAAAGATTGTTTTTAAAGCCCGCAGTCTCATCATGTAAATAATGATGAGATTATTATTATTAATAACTAGTTAACTATCTTCCAGTATATTTTCTGTGCATATTTTTCCATTTTTACTTGGATGTGTGTTTGAGGGTGGGTGGGATAGTTTTTTATTTTTCTTTTTTATTTTTTTTTTTTTTTTGTTTTTATTTCTTTTTTTTTCTGGTTGTGTGTTGGGGGGTGGGTGGGTGGGTGTGTATATACACACTTTTGTACCTTGCTCCTTGTTCTTATATACAATATGTGTTTTTCTGTTACGGCATAGTGTTTCTATGTATCAGTTTTAATAGGTATACAATATTCGTTGAGTGAATGTCACAATTAACCATTTTATCCCTGCTTTTTAGTCATTTGCTATTTTTCTTAATAAGTGGAAATAATCCTGCAATGAACTGTGCATAATAACAGATTTTTTTCCCCTGTATTTAGGACTTATTTTTATAGGATAGATTCAAAGTAGTGAAATTGCTGAGTACAGATTATAAAGGCTTTTGATATATATTGTTAGATTTCTTTCCAAAAAGGATTATGTTATTTTACACTTATTACAGTGTATTCATGTGACTGTTTTGCCACAAACTAATTAGAACTAGGTAAAAATCTCCTTTTTTGTTTCATATTAACATACCCTGATGTCCATTATATATTTTATTTAGATGGAGTAGGTATTATCATAATTTTCAGTTCAGTCCAGTCCCTCAGTCATGTCTTGACTCTTTGCGACCCCATGAATCGCAGCACGCCAGGCCTCCCTGTCCATCACCAACTCCCGGAGTTCACTCAGACTCATGTCCACCAAGTCAGTGATGCCATCCAGCCATCTCATCCTCTGTCATCCCCTTCTTCTCCTGCCCCCAATCCCTCCCAGCATCAGAATCTTTTTCCAGTGAGTCAAGTCTTATCATGAGGTGGCCAAAGTATTGGAGTTTCAGCTTTAGCATCAGTCCTTCCAAAGAACACCCAGGACTGATCTCCTTTAGAATGGACTGGTTGGATCTCCTTGCAGTAAGCACCTCATTTTTATTTCCAGTTATTTTATTACTTTATAGTTTGAACATCATCTTCTTGTCTTGATATAGCAAAAACTACTTCTAAGAAAGAATATTGTAAGTGATATCAGTTGTACATATTTTATAGAGGGGAATGTTTTGATCACTTAAGCTCTTAATTTAAAAATTTGAAGATCATTTTCATGTTTCTTGTGAGGCTAGCATTTAAAGTGCTAGCTAGGACAGTCTTCTTATTAGACACAGTTGTCCTTCCTAAGAATGGTGAAGCAATGAGTCAACAGGTAAATTAACGTGTGGCCATTGCTGTGGCTGATCCTGTGGGGCCACAAGCGTGAGATCATGCATCCCATATCAGGAGGCACAGAGACTCTGAGGACATGCTGTCTCCTGTAACATGGAAGAAAAAGTCCCTACTGGTCAGGATTTGGAGCTTCCTCACTGGATACAAGTATGACATAGGAAGTAGCAGTCCTGTTGTTTGTGACTTGGGAGCAGCAGCTTCATCGACTCTCCTGGATTGTGTCTTGGTGGTTTTAGTAACTGGTGCCTGCCAATTGTCAAGAACTGGCATAAATGCTTTGTGTGTTGTTTTCTAGTCCTTAGGACAATCCTGTGACATAAACAGTATTGTTGCATTTTACAGATGAGGGAAATTGAAGAGTCAAGAGGTTAAGTAATTTGTCTGGGGCTGTGTAGTGGCTAAGCTGCAAGGAACACCCAAGTGCCCCAGACTGCACAGTCTGTGCCATTTCCTTCCTCCAGACAGACCAGCTCAGTCTTCCAGGGCCTCCTTAGGAAGACAGCTTTACTTGAATAGTTTCCTCTCAGAACTGGGCTTCTGTTCTCTGGACTGTAATTAGTATTTTCTGGATAGAACCTTTGTGATGCCCTTTAAATGGGAAGATCAGTCCCCCACCTAAAGGGTTTCAGTCCTAAGGTATACTCCTTTTAATCTTGTCCTGGGTCTCTTCTGGATGTGGTTGGCCTGTAGGGAAGAATGGTCTTCCTTCTTTGACCCCCTGGGAGAGCTTTGCTGTGCTGAGAATTTACATAGACTAAGTGTTGCATGTTGAATGTCCTTTTTTTTCTTTTTATGTTATTAAGTATAGTTGATTGACAGTGTTAATTTCTGTTGTAAGCAAAGTGATTCAGTTATGTGTGTGTGTGTGTATACTTTTTAATATTCTTTTCCATTATAGTTTATCACAGGTTACTGAATATAGTTCCCTGTTCTGTACAGTAGGAACTGGTTGTTTATCCATCCTCTATATAATAGTTTGCACCTGTCCCAAATACCCAGTCCTTTCCTTCCCCACCCCACCCACCTTGGCAACCAAAGGCTCCGTATGTCTGTGAGTTTATTTCTGTTCCATAGACATGTTCATTTGTGTTGTATTTTAGATTCTACATACAAGCGATAATCATGTCTTTGAATGAAGTTTCTGTTTCTGATCCTTAAAGAGTGAGTTGCCACTTATAAAAAGGGATAAAAGAAACATGTGTTCTTTTTCTCTCTCTACCCTTCTCTCCATGTGGAGAGATGGGAAGTAGTTCTTAAGGAAGACCAATGTAATGTGAATTTACCTTTAAAGATTTTCCTTGCCGTAACTTTTAAAGGAAATTGCACAATTTGATTTTTAGGATCTCTTTGAATGAAGGGGAACCCCAGCTTTGTAACTTAAAATTTTTATAATAAAATAAACCTGTTAATTACTAAGGCAAACAGAAGTCAATCAAGTGGTATCAATTTTAGCTAAAGATATTGCAAAGTATTCTTAGGAGTACAAGAATACAGTCTAAATAAGATATATGCCCTGTATCTTAGCCTTTCATTGTCAGAATGCTATCCTAATGCTCACTGAGATCATATTAAATATATATCTCAGTATTTAATATTAAATGCCCTAAGGCATCACAGATTATATAGCTTCAGTTTGTTTTTATAACTTTCATTTTTTGTAACTGGCTTTCATAAATCAACAGTGAACATATATTCTTAGGTGTATTGTTATATTTGTATTATTGAAGCTTCTAAATGTAGTGCTTAAAACCCCAGTATTATTTATGGTATTCATGAAAAGTTTATTTACTACACATGAAATTTTGTTTGTTTTTGTGTAAACACCAGGCTTCCCTGGTATTTATGGTTTTCATGAAAATTTATTTACTACACATGAAATTTTGTTTGTTTTTGTGTAAACACCAGGCTTCCCTGGTATTTATGGTTTTCATGAAAAGTTTATTTACTACACATGAAATTTTGTTTGTTTTGTGTAAACACCAGGCTTCCCTGGTGGCTCAGAGGTTAAAGCGTCTGCCTCCAATGTGGGAGACCTGGGTTCGATCCCTGGATCGGGAAGATCCCCTGGAGAAGGAAATGGTAACCCACTCCAGTATTCTTGCCTGGAAAATCCCATGGACGGAGAAGCCTGGTAGGCTTCACAGTCCACGGAGTCGCAAAGAGTCGGACACGACTGAGCGACTTCACTTTCACTTTCACACAAATATATCCAAACTCCACAAGTCTTTTTGTCTACCATAAATGTAAGTTCTCTTGAAGCACAGGTGTATTCCTAGAATATAGTACAGGAGATCTCACAGAAGCAACAGTAGTCTGACAGGTCCGGCCACAGTTGCGTGTTCTAAGCACGTGCTAGGCATGTGCTGGGTGGCAGAGACGAGCTGAGATTCAGGCAGTGCTAACAGCCCTGCGGTAAGGGCCCAGGGCCACAGCTCATCATGGCCCCTGTGAGGAGTCAGATTACGGTGGGAAGCTCTCAGAGAAGAGTCCTGAATGACACTTGAGATGAATCTTAAAAGGGTGAATGGGAGCTTGGAGGAGGAGGAGGTGAGGAAGAAAGCGCCATGTACATGAAACTACCTTATTGCACCTTCTGAAAACCATCAGTCACTGCATGGGAGGGAATGACTTATTTGAAAGGGAGACAGTAAATGCCTATGAGAAGCATATTCTTCCCCTATCTGCTCCCCTCTTCCTGGAGTACCTTAATCATCTTAAAGACGACTCCCCTATTTTTGGTATGCCATTTCCCAAGGTTACTAATATCTGTTGTTTGCCTTAGTGTTTATGAGGACAGTTTCAGTCAACTTTCCCAAGATCAGGTCATGTGACATGAAAAAAAAACTATCTTGAGGTGCATAAAAATACATACTTTTATATTTTGTACAATATACTCAAAATAACCTTACGGTTTTATTTTTTGTGAATGTGATTATCACAGCAGACAGAGAAGCTGGATGTCATGTGTGTTCTGTTATACTTACTTGAAGAGACCATCCTAATCTAGGTTGGTCATTTACTGATCATATAAGTGGAATACATACTGTGTCTATGCCTTGTTACAGTTATTTTTGAGGGGAAAGTAATTATGAAGGAAAACAGAAAGTTAAACCAGTATAAACAGACCTAAAATGGAAATATGTGATTAAGGTGATTTTGAAATGTATTTTAAATTGCAGGCATATTCATGTTGTTATGTCTTTTAGGAAGCAAGGTCTTTAGTTGCCATAAATAAGTCTTTCCAATTACCTTTTGAGTTTTCTCAGGTTCTGTCTTACCCTCCTACTGCTGTCTCAGTTATGTCATGTCTGCGCCACAGTGGCTGAAGATCCTGTTAACACTGGATTTTTAATTAGATGGTCGAATTCATAGTCAGGAAGGTTTATCCTCACCTCTACCAGAAGTGGATTCTAAGTGTGATGGTTAGCCATACAAGGAGTACCAGCGTACCTCCTTATGTGGGCTTTGCTTGAATGGGAGATGCTGTCTGTGGCCACAGCCCTTGTTGTGTAGCTGCTAAGTCCTGTCCAACTCTCTGCTACCCCGTGGACTGTAGCTGCCAGGTTCCTCTGTCCATGGGATTTCCCAGGCAAGGATACTGGAGTGGGTTGTCATTTCCTTCTCCAGGGGATCTTCCCGACCCAGGGACTGAACCTGCATCTTCTGCATTAACAGGTGGATTCTTAACCTCCTGAAGCACCAGGGAGGCCCACCACAGCCCTAGGACATCATTATCCTGTGTGCGTGTGGTCGCTGCCAACTCAGTACTTATGACATTAAATGTGAAGCTAAAAAGACAAAGGTCACAGATAAGAGTCGTTCTCTTGCTCTCGGTTTCTAGGTACAGATGGTAAGGAAACAGATAGTGAGGCATCTGTCTCTCGGTTGCCTGCCTGCCTGTCTTTTGTACCACATTGATCCGTGTGCCCACAGTACAGTCTGTGACAGTGTGCCTGTCTTCTTCCAGGGTAAGAAAAAGAAGAGGAAGAGAGAGAAGCTACAGGAATCCACATCAGGTAGGCCCCATGTGCCTCCCAGCCCATGCTGCTTCTGAGGAGCACCTTTAAAGCAGTCTGCATCTTTCCATACACTGCTTTATCCTTCAACTCTGCTGTGATTCCTAAACTCGGCTTTTCTTCCTGAAATTCCTTTAAAATGTTTCAAAGACCTTTCTTTTAAATGTGACTATGTGAAGGTACATCTAAAAAGCTCCCCCAAGCCCTGTTATCGGGAATCCTCGTTGTTAACTGTGATTGTTTTCTTTTTTCCTTGGTTTTGTTGTTGCTTTTGTTGTATGTCTTCTCTTTGCTTTGACACTTCTGTTCTTCTAGTTGCATAACTGCTCACATTACAGTTTTTTATGATGACCCTGTGATATGCCACCTTGTATCCCCTGGAGAATCTTTTCTATGGTTTGGGGTTATTTAAAAATATAAAACATGATGCTAGGGTTTATCTTTCCTGTACAGTAATTCAAGGCATCAATCAGTGAGGTCCTATTTATTTCCCCTTTTCTTTCATTAAAGATAAGGCCTCTACTTGTACTGCACAAATAAAAATGGCTGGTATAAGAACCATAAAAAAATAAAGCAAAGAGGTCCACATTATATTGTAGCTACTACGTATTTGGAATGTACAAAAACCTCTTCAATAAAAATTTGTTAAAGACACAATTTTCTGCAGGTACAGGTCCAAGAATGACAGCTGCCTACATCTGAAACATGGTAAGAACGACTCTCTGGTCCTACTGCTGACATTATTTATAAACAGAGGCACTTGCTTGTGAATCTTCCTGCTTATACTGATGCCGTTCAGCATTGCTCCTTTAAAGAGGAAAGACCACCAAAATCAAAGCAGTGCTTTAAAACATCTGATGGTTTTTATACCGGCTATAGACTTGCAATATAGTATATGTCTCTCTTCTCCCCTTGTTGCCCCTTTAATCTTTCTCCATTCCCTTTCCCCTAACTCCTGTCAACCATTCCTTACTAACCAGTGGCAATCTGCCTGCTTAAAAGACAAGTAACAAAAACCAGCAAAATGCCATCTTACTCTGCAAACCCGAGGTTGTGCTGGAGGAACTCAGGCCCACACTGGCCCAGGACTTGGAAAGTTTTGCTCTGTAGAGACTTTTTCTCAGTTGGGATGATATATAGAGGCTCACAAGTTAACATATTTATTTCTAGGGAGAAAGAGTCTTCATTTTTTTCTATTATTTAAATATATGGCTCGAGGACTTATTAACTATATTGTACTATCAAATTCTTTAATGGTAACCATTGCTAGGTCTCGCTCTCATCTTTATAGCTAAATTTATTTCATTCCTGCTTATTGTAGTTACTTGATTTTTGACCATGTGACCAGCAGCCCTGGTGGAAATCTGGCTTTGTAAACTACCTCAGTCTTTGCTAGGCTTCGAATTCATAGTGTGTCTGTGAATTCTCGGTTCTTCTCAGAGGCGCTCCCTTTGATTCTCTTCTCTCTGGGAACCTGCATCCAGTCCCGTCAGCTCCCATCTTTGGGGTCTGTCTCGAGTCTTTCCTCCCACACTCAGCAGTCCACAGCCTCAGCTCAGGTGCTCTAACTTTCCATCTGGGTTACTTTAATAGCCTTTGGATAACTGTCCTGCTGCCAGACTTCATTTCTGCCAGTTCTTTGTGTTGCTATCAGAGGGATTTGCTGAAACAAACGAATGGTGCCACTTCCCTGCTTAAAAAGGGCCAGTGCTCCCCCCTGTCTGAAGGACTCAGTGCAGACCACGTTAGCGCGGATCTGTGTCTACCCTCTACTCAAGGTTCCGTGTTCTGCCTCTCTTCACCTCCAACCATGTGTCCTGTCCTCTGTCCAAACAAAACCATTTGCGTCCCCCAGACAGATGGGAGGCTGCTGCACACGCTGTCCCTGTGCTCGGAAAGCCCATTTCCTCTGCCTGAGCATGGTGTTTCTAGCAGAAGAGCGTTGACTTGTGGGTCATTTCGTTCTTGACTAGAGCCAGATGACCACTGAAACTTTTAAAACTTAATCTTGGTGCTAAAATGTCAGTGGACTTTCTAGGAAAGCCTGCAGAGATTTTGGTACCAAATAGATAAGAATTTTACATCCGCTGTTTGCCTGGCTTGAGGTTCTTAATCTTCATTTCCCTCCGCTCTAAAATGGGAACAGTAAGCGCCACCCCTTAGGGTTCTTTGTTGATCATCAGTGGCCTCCCTTCGTCCCTCCACCCCACACCACGACCCAATTCAGCTGTCCTCGCTTCTGTGAGACTTTCTTCATCTTTATTCAGAGTCGCAGAGCTCCTCACAATTTCATCATTGTTGTTTTATGATATCAAAAGTCTTATAAACTAGTAGGTAGTGGCAGGCTTTTCTCTGGGTATAAAGATCAGCCCTTCATAGAAGTGACCAAACAGGTATCAGAAAAATAATGTCACAGTTGATGTTCATATTTAATTCAACTTAATAGCTATTATTGAGAACCTCTTCTGAGCTGGCCTTGTAGCTGGGTTACCAGGAGCACAGGCCCAGCCCCCGTGGACTTACGGCATCATAGTTTAGAAATAGTTCTAGTAGTAAACACATATGTGTACCTTTGTACACATATGTGTACAAAAGACACATTTTGTACCTTTTTTGTCACATTTTATTTTTTGAAAACTGTTGTCCTTTTAATTACTGAACACCTGGGTATGGACAGCAGCCCCGTTAATGCTTGGCTCTAAATGGGAAACCCTCGTAAGCACAACGTGCTAAGGGCTGATAATGGCCCGATTTACTCTGTCCTCTGCTAGCACCACCATCTTCAATGCTGTTTCTATTCAATAATCATGCAGGAATGTGTTGCTATACTTCAGACTTTGATATCTGCTTCTGTGTCCTTTATGATTAAATAGTATTTTAGATTCGAAGATTAGCTTAATGCCTTTTTGTTCTAGAATGTGCCCCAAATATCTCCTTTTTTAAAAATAATGTACAGTGATCATTATGCTTCCTTGTCACTTTCATCTTTGCTTTTTTTTTTTTTTTTTTAAGGTCAGGGTGTCCCCTCTGCCCTGCTCCAGAAAAACACAACAAAGCTTACCTTCCCCCCGCCCCAAGAAAAAAATTCTTGGCTCTTGTCAGCTGGGCTGCACTTAATCAGAGTCTTCAGTGTTCCTCTCCCCTCTCGGTGCTGGATCAGCCATGCAGCCTTTGAAGTCCTGTCCTCCACACTATCCTATTTTAGAGAACGGCACTGCCAGTCATTTGATAAGAGTTACTAAGCAGAGAGGTCAGATTTGCATTCATAAAGATTTCAGCAAATTAGGAATGATACTACCCCTACTGTTTTCCCACCCCTTTCTTTGTTTTAAGAATTCAGAAACTTCTATGGGTAGTAGTTGATTTGTTTAGTTACTATACAGCATTTATTGGGCACTTTATAAATGCCAGTTTGCTGTGTAATACCTAGAAATACAGCATTGAGTGAGGCTCCGGAGGTCCCTGCTCTGTACTGCTTACATTGCTGGCAGGGCAACTGATTAAAAACAAACAGAAACGTGTAAGTGCTGTAATACAAATAATGCAGAGTGACTGGAGGGCTGGCTTTGGGCTGACGATGATAAAAGGCCTTCTGAGGAGGTGACACTCAGTAATAACTGATTATTTTCCATGGAGAGTATTCTGTGTATTGTTCTAAATGAAGACCAGGACAACAGAGCATCCTGCTGTTATAAAGAGCTTAGACTAGGACTGAGGCCACCCAGGCTCTTACATTAGCCCTCTCTGTGCCATGTGATGACCTGGGGCAGTAGGTTTAAGTCAGGAGCCTCTGGTCCGTCAGCAGAAGGCAGAAGTGAAAGAGGACTGTTTACTGGCCTCGAAGCTCCCAGCTGCCTCCAGTCCCACCTTTTCTTGGTTTGCTCTGTGCTTCCGCGGGCTGCCCTGCCTCCCAGGTGTTAGAAAAGGGACTCAAGGTCTCTTTCCTGCTCACTAATCTTCCTCATCCTAGGTCTAGTGGAGTGGCTCTGTAGAATGAGGCGCCTGTATGATCTTGTGCACGACGTGCTTGCTGTTAATCCTGTGTAGGTCGCCTCCCCTCGCCCCCGGAATGAGTGACGGAGCACCGCCTCTAGTTCGAGGCTTCGCTTCCCTACTGATGCCGCTACGTGGGCTCTTGTCTGCCAGACTTCAGCCCCACTTGCGCTGCTCCAGCTCAGAGAGGAGTCCGAGACAGACGGAGTATTTGGTTAGGCTCGATCCTGCCCACAGTGTGTGTGAGGACTCTTAGAGCTTCTCTCAGCTCAGAAGGGAAATCCTGAAGTCAGGCTCTCCCTGCAGGAAGGCAAAGCTGATGGAACACAGTGCCCAGACTGGGAAGATGCTGTGACTCCAGCGTGAAGAGATTTTTGAGAGGGTTTCTCTCTGTACAATGAAACTTACCAATATCCTGCTCTCCTTAAAAGAAATTCCCGTTAAATTAGATCACTGAGCTTAGACGTCTGTGATGTAGCTCTAATGGTAGGGAGCTCTCATTACTCTGAACTAGCATGGGATATGGTGGATTATAGGGAAAAGACTCCTCTGTGAACAAAAAGCCGTCTGAGAACTTGTCTCTACTCCTTAAAAGACAGGAGTTTCATTTAATGCTTTCACTTTGTTGGTGGGAAATGCCATTGGAGTTGCTTCATACACCCAGCCGTGTCCCCATCTGCCTGTGTGTTTCAACTTTTGTGCATTATATAAGAATAGTCATTCTGGTGAAATCAAGTTGAAACAAAGAAATTTGCATTAACCCAGTCTCAACATCTTGTAACCAACTTTAGGAATAATTAGAAATTAGGATCTATAAAAAGGCATTCCTCCAAATCGGAGGTGATTTCCAAGCTGTGGGATCTTTCAAGAAATCCAAATTCATCCTTAGCTTTTTTTTTTAACTAACTCTTCATTTGTGGGAATGCTGGGAGCCCAGGGCCCCAAGCAGTGAGACTGCACACATTCTCCCGTGAAGGCCAATGTCATTAACACCCATTATTTGTCACTTTGTGAACATCCAGTGAGGTCTGCTTGTGCAAATCAAGAACTGCTTTAGGCAGTGGGGTGACTTGCTAAATGAACCCTGCCCATTCCCAGAGGAACTCTCAGTTTAAGAGGACACAGACATATAAATGAATAACCACAAAATACCGTTTTATGGTAGAGAGGAAGCACATACAGCACACCGTGTTAAAGAGAACGAGAAGTATTAATACACAGATCAAAACAAGATCAAGGAAGGCTTCTGGACTAGTAAGTCACACTTGAGTGGTCCAGTCATGGAAGAATTCTTGGGTTTGAAAGAACAATGATCAAGTTGTGAGTTTCCAGTATTCTGGTACATGTTAGATTTGAAATATGTAACATTTCAAGGTTGTCAGAAGTCCAAGATTATCATCAAATACTTCCCTTTCTTCCTGACTTAAGATTCATGAGGACTTGAAGCAGCAAAGAATTAAGAATTTTTGAAAAGGTGGAGATTATTATTCTGCGTTTACTAACTTAAAAAACATTACTGATTCATTTACTAATATTTATTTTAGCAAAACATATAAAAAGTCCACTATCTTAAAATTATATAAATTATATTTCAGTGTATTTCCTTTGATCATATAACACCAAAAGTCTAGTTTAAAAACGAGCTACCTTTTTAATGGCTGAGTAATGCTCCATTGTGCATTGAGTATTACTCAGCATTGTGCATTGAGTATTACTCAGCCATTAAAAATAATGAATTTGAATCAGTTCTAATGAGGTGGATGAAACTGGAGCTGATTATACAGAGTGAAGTAAGCCAGTAAGAAAAACACCAATACAGTATACGAATGCATATATATGGAATTTAGAAAGACAGTAACGATAACCCTGTATGCGAGAGAGCAAAAGAGACACAGATGTATAGAACAGTCTTTTGGACTCTGTGGGAGAGGGAGAGGGTGGGATGATTTGGGAGAATGGCATTGAAACGTATGATATCATATCAGAAATGAATCGCCAGTCCAGGTTCGATACAGGATGCTTGGGCTGGTGCACTGGGATGACCCAGATGGATGGTACAGGGAGGGAGGAGGGAGGGGGGTTCAGAATGGGGAACACGTGTATACCCGTGGCAGATTCATGTTGATGTATGGCAAAACCAATACAATATTGTAAAGCAATTAGCCTCCAATTAAAATAAATTTAAATTTAAAAAAATAAAAATAAAAACAAGCTACCTTTTGGGGAAAAAAAAACCCCAAAGCATAGCAAGAGATACAGGTACCCATATACAGACACACTACACTATGATTTTGGCCTTGGAATAATCTTTACCTTGTACACTTGCTAAACTGAGAATTTAAAATATTTTTTCCTAAATGAAAACTTTAGCCTTTATTTTCCTGGGCCAGCAAGGGTGTGGGAGAAGTCATTCTAGTATAGTAGACAGCACAATGGTTGGTTGGGCAGTGCCTGGATTTACATCTTGTGAAATTTTTTTGTAGCTTTCCATTTGATTGGACTGGAGTCCTCCTCAGAACTGACTGAAGGTCTTCCAGGAGACTTGCCTGAAGCCTGAGACTTGCCGGTGTGTTCCTGAGAGTCAGGGAGAGGTCTAAATATTTTCAGGAGTCTCCTTAGAAAAACATTTACTTCATACAGTTTTTGAGGCTCACTCGTGAGTTTGACACTTTTGCCTCATCTTTGCCCTGAACTCTGCTCCCCGTGAGTTTGACACTTTTGCCTAATCTTTGCCCTGAACTCTGCTCCCCGAGGACAGATGTAGTCACCCACATTAACTGTCAGTGAGCCTCCGGTTCCCAGGTTGGCTGGTCGAGTTAGAAAGCCAACTGTTTACAGACTAGTAAATCTGGAAATACCTAGGAAACAGGAAGCCGTGTCCAAAGTCTCAAAGTAGAAATGAAGGCTTTGAGAATGAGAAAGTGAAAAAACCAGGGGTGTGTTGCCGTTGGAATAATCAAGAGGGAGGCAGGCGGATGCCCCCCTCGGTGCGCTACACGCTGGCGGCTGGGCTGTTAGTCTAGCGCACGCGGTGATTTTATCTCGGCGCTGTGCACTGGCAAAGGAACAGGGAGAGGGTCGTGCTTCTGGTGAAAGCTTTGAAAATCTCTGCAGTGCTACAGTGTCCTTCCCATCAGTTCTGTGCTGCTCTTGAATGGTCAGAAGAGCTAAAATCAGGTTTAAGTTGCCTTGGGAAACAAATAGGAAACTGACCCCTCGGCTAGCAGGAATCATCACGTGCCATTAAAAAATGATAGTAGACGGAGAGAAGATCAAGGCTCTTAGAACCCTCTAGACACATGGTCTTCAGTATTGTCCATAGAAACCTGTGAAATTAAGTTCCAAGCACTTAAGAATAGTTCATAGAATAAAATGTTTTGGACAAATTTGGTATAATGTTTTCTCACTGAGTTGTCTGAAACTCAGAGAATTTTCCTTCTGGATAATGGAGTTTGCCAGAGAACTCTAGGTTTACCTGTTTAAGTATCAAAACATGTACTTTTTAACTCTTGTGAGTACCACTCTTTGTTAAGCAGAGTACATGTAATTTAAATATTTTTTAATACCTCATGCCATTATTCTGTAGTGTAATGTACTGTATGGTATATGGCAACAAGGACTTGATCGTGTCTGACACTTGTAAATGACCCCAAACAAGAGGGGATTTCTAAACATCTGCCCTCTTTAATTTACTGTCTTCTCATTCTGACCAGGGACTGTACCTCTCCCTGACAGGAGTAAATATGTTCCTTCAGATCCATTTTGTGGATTTGGGAACCAGAAAACAAAGCTTATTTGAATAATATATACATTAAAAGTAAATAGAGTCTGAGTTGGCGTATGGAGGGTGCTCTTATTAGAAAGGGTAAATGTGCCTTTTTTTTGCATGAATCTTGTTACTACAGTGAGAGCTTAAGGCCCTTCTTCCACTTCCTCAGCTGTGTTCTGGGGGTCTGAAGCTGCCAGGTCTTAGATCCGAGGAGTGAGTCTCATAACCTGAGGTGATCCTGCCTTAGCAAAGTCACTCTTTTTTTTTTTTTTTTGACAGAATGAGGGGGAAGAAATGAAACATTTCAGTCAAACAGTAGTGCCCACTTTTTTGTTTACATCCTAAGTCAAATCTAACTTGAAGTTTTCTAAATTTCTAATTTGCTCTGTAAACATAACAACAAAATTTTTGCTGCCCTTTGGTATTACTTTTCCCAGGTATCACTGTATTTCTGTAGACACGTAGAAGATATCTTATAATACATCTGATAAGAGAGACTTTGAAGAATTCTCTATTCTTAATTTCCCACCAGAAACTCTGTAAATAATGCAACAGTTGCTTTTAGCCCCAAATGTGCCGCGTGAGGGCGGAGCAACAAAACCAGAACCGACACTGCGGGGCCACGCATCCTGTCCTGGATGCGCTAACAGGAGCCTGTGCGCCCCGCTTTGTGGCAGCCCTGTATGGGGAGGGATCTTTGCGCTGTTGGAGGGGTGAGAAGATGTCAGTAATAACTTGTCCAGGGCCGTGTGGCTGGTGTGCAGCAGTGTCAGGCTCAGACCTGGCTCTGTTTCTCTTTAGCGCACGTCTCCAGCCGCCGCAGTAACCAACACTCGCTACACCGTTCAGGTGCTAGGCATGCAGTCTGTCACGGGTGATTATCTCCTTTCATCCCCCTCAGCGACATTATGAGGTGTAATGATGTACTGTTGATATTTCTGTTTTACAGATGAGGAGTCTGAGGTTTTGGCATTCAGGTAACTTGCTGAGGATAACTCAGGTGATGTGATAAAGGCTGGGGCTCACCCAGCCCAGGACTGACTGTTCTCAGAGCTCATGCTCAGAACCCACAACGCAGTGTCACCTCCCGAGGCCCCATACACTTAAGACTCACAGACTCCTACACATACAGAAGTGACAGTAGAAAGAAAAAAAGAGCGTGCGCTAGTTCTGTTGCTTCACTTTTAGAAGGTGAAGTTAGCATCTTTAGTGAGGAGAACTTGCAGAGAGAAAAGGTGAATTGGATAAAGAATTTAGAGATGGGTATATGAGTCTCCATAGATATTGTCCTCCTGAAGCACTTTGATATACAGAAGTAAAATGATTTTGAGGCTCTCTTATTCAAAACTTTCCTCAAGAATATTTCTGCAGTGTTTCCCGTGGAGGTAAGGGTCTAGGGTGGGATCTGTGAGGCCCAGCCAACCAATGTGATGTACTTCCTCACAAGGGAGAGGCAAAGGGCTGAAGAGAAGCCAACAGCTGCAGATGGGAATAAGGAAGTCCCCTGGAGCAATTATTAATAGTTACAGGCCTGCCTCAGAGTCCTCTTAACTTTGCCAAAGTCTGCTTGCCCGGATAATGATCCACTCTGAATAACCACAAGGGAAGAAGCCACACAGATGCAGTGGCCTCGCCTTGGTTTATATGACCTGGGTCCAAGCCCAAGGCCAGTGACCCCTCACGGCCCTGACCTCTCCCTCCTTCCTCCACAGTTTGGGAATCATCTTGCTTCAGAGCTTATGGCTGGGGACTGGGGGCCGGCTAGCTTGATGCTGGGACTTAAGGACTAACTCCACTGCAGAAAGAATAGACAGCACCAACCTTCCCAGCCTCACATTATCGTTCTTTCTTTTTCTCAAATGCTGGGTAAGCCTTTCAAAGACCTGAATCTGCCTTTTGTAGGTTATACTTGAAATCTTAGAGATTTAAATTTCCCAGTCAGTTTCTCACGCTCTTTGTCCCCTCATCCTGCTCTGAGAGCAGGTCGTCTTGGGCTGGGCAGTGGTCTAGACGCAGACCGCCACCACCCCCACCGTCGTGACAGTGCTGTTGACTGGCTCATGGGCGTGGCAGGCGGGCAGGCGAGACGCGAGGAGTGACAACCCAGCTCTGCAGTGCGGTGGAAAGAAATTGGGTGTAAGGCTCAGAAGCTAATTCCGCCCCCTATGGTGGTGACCTTAGCCAAGGCCTTTCGCCTCACAGCCGGGTCCTTCTCCGGTTGCATGACACCGTGTCTGTCCCAGTGCCTGGTGCTGCAGGACTCAGCCCACACGGTCCCTTCCTCCTCGCCAGCTCCTGTGACCTGCGGGGACCCCGGAGCCCCAGCAAATATCTGGGGGGTCCCCAGACCAGTCACTGACGAGCAAATGCCTCCGTGCCCTCTAGAAGGACAGGGCAGACCATGCCTCCGTGCCCTCTAGAAGGACAGGGCAGACCAGCTCTGTCATGCTCGCTCTCTGCTTTAGAAGTCTGCTCTCTGCGTACACACATGCAGAGGGGCGCCCGCCCCGAAAGAGCAGGCTTGTGTCAGTTTGCCCGGAGTTGAGGCAGGAAAACCTGGCCGTGCGCTGGAGGTATGTGGTGTGCTGTGGAGAGGCGGGCGCTCTTTACGAAGTCTCTGCTTCTGTTCACCTTTCACAGACTCAACTCTGATGCTGTCTCCTCAAACTGCACATCATAACTAAACACGCTGTAAAGTTCCTGCTCCTTGCTAGTAACATTTGGGAGGGGAAGGATCTCTTACTCCAGCCACCTTTGGTGCTCCTCGCCGTTTCTGTACAAGGAGGTGCTGTTACATGACAGCAAGGCATCTCTCGGCGCTCTATGCCCGCGTGGCTGCACGTGACCGGGTAGGTCCTTGTCACGTGTCAGCCCTCCTCTTCTCCACCTTGGCCTTGCTGATGGGCTTGGTTCCTTGCCCCTTCTGCTGGAGGATGGACTGGGGGAGTGGGGCCACAGAACTGCAAGGATAAGGGCTGGCAAAGCACTTGGCTTCCAACAGAGGCTGATGTTTGCACTTAAGAAGACATCTCCCCTTTCCCTTTCTTCACATCTTTTGAGCCAAGGTCATCTCCCAGACGCAGGTCCGTCTTGAAATTGAAATTTCCCTCTAGCACTTGGGCTCTTAATAAGAAATCTGTCTGTCTGGGCTCCTGGTTCCATTTGTTTAGCAGGATATTCTGTCAAGATTGGAGTTCAGTCCAGGAGAGAGTGCTGGATTTCAGCTG
>SJXQ01012653.1:277686-380863 GCA_006408695.1 Aepyceros melampus
GTCCAGGAGAGAGTGCTGGATTTCAGCTGGATGGTGGGGGAGGGGAGGGTGTTTTCTTGTGCCTCCTTCAGAGTCACTCAACAAATGGCCCACATGGTGACTCCTCGCGGAGGGAGCCCAAGCCTGACATATGTAAGATGGGACTCCAAGCTCCCTTTGAAGCGGGCACAGTAATTGCAGCTTTGATTGCACTGACTCCGCTGCTGGGTTGGGCTGCACTGGGGCTTGCCTGGCCAGCCCAGCCTCAGCCACAGCCCCCCAGTGAAGCCTTAGATGTGGAAGTCTCCAGTCTCCCAAGCCTCATGCCTGTGGTTTCTTGAAAAGAATCTTGATTTGACCTGTTTTATATCTGTAAAGCAACACTTTAAGGCCCCCATTTTTCCCATTTGGGGTAAAATTGGTCTCCCCTGACAACCTTATATTTTAAAGGACCAACCAGGTTCAAATAAGGTGTCCATTTGATAGTTTCTTGACCACTTTATTTAAACACTGGTTACACTATTAGAGCATCCAAGGTGGGAAAGAGTCACTTTTTGATTGGCAGTTGTCCAGAGCACCTCTAAACCCAGCTTCCCAGGAGGATCCTGTAAGAGGAAACTGGTGATAAAATAACAGTGGGAACGTGTGACACTACAGAAAGAACTGGCTTTATCAGGAAATGTCGAAATCCTTTCCAGGGAAGCGACCTTGTGCTAAGTGGTCATTCTGGCCAGCCAGGATTGGTAGTGGAGGGGCAGAAGGTGCTTAGGGTGCTGTGAGGTGGGACGAGGTCAGCTCAGTGAGCGGGAAGTGCAGGAGGGCCAGGGCGCCACTGGGCATGCAGGCTGCCACCTTGCGATTCGAGGGTCAGCCTGAGGCCGGGCTGGGGACAGGTTCCAGCAGCCAGCTGGTGCTCGTGGCTGCTCAGGCCAGTCCATTCTGAACAGAGCTGGCCTCCGCTGCGGTGCACTCCTGGCCCAGGGCTGCTCAGCCGCTCCTCACCAGCAAGAGCAACCTGCCCCTGGCCCCGGGAGTCAGGGGTGCCCACGCACCTTGTACTAGGAATCTGTGGGCAGCGCTCCACCCCTGCCCAGGCTCTGCCCCTGTCTCCTTGGAAAGCCAGGCCTTTGCTGCGCTTCCATCCTCCTGTGTGAAGCATCTGTACTCTGCTCAAACTTTTAAAAACCACAGAGCTGTAGCATGGTTTTCCTGTTAACTGGGCGAAGGGTAATCTTGCAGAAGAGGAATTGAAATCGTCACTGAAGACTTCGCTGTGTTGAAGGCAGCATTCCTCCCATTGTGCTTTCACTTGTCTGTTCACTAGCCACCCGGATAACCAGTTTCTTCACAGCTGTGATGACGCGTCAGCTTGAGGGACAGCACTGGTGGTGGGGGCCGTAATAATAATGCTAACACGTAGCTGGTGAAAGCCCTAAACGCAGGGACTCACTGTGCTCTGCAAGTCCCTCCAGGGTACTGGCTGCGCCCATCCTCACCAGAGCCCACGGCACCGCTCCTCCCAGCTCCTGGGCTGCGGACTACTCTTCTCTGAACAGCACCGTGTGGATTGGAACTCACCATCCTGAGTTTAGTTTCTCATTATTAAACTATTTCAGAGTTTCCTTTTACTTCTCCAAGGTTTCTTTCTACTCAAATAAAAAGCATAAAGGAATGCACTCCACTATTTAGAAATTTTTTTTTTTTCAAGGAAATGTTTGCTAATAAAAGAGTTTTGCAGCACAGACAGTTGAGATTCGTCTGAGCTGCCAGGGGACCAGGTGGGGGAGGTGACTTCCCTGCAGCTGGACGAGGCTGTCTCCCCAGTTGCAAAGGAGGGGCATCGGGTGCTCTCCACCAAGGAGCTGAACTTGGGGGTGCTTTTGCTTTCCTTTTGTCTCTGATTCTGTTGCAGTGTTTTATTTGTAATCACTCTTTGGGTCTAAGATTATTAAAACTTTTGGGATTTAGGGATTATCCTTTCTGAATGCTCTTGTCATTAGGAACATCTTTAAATACTTGTTGAGTGTACATCCCAAGATAATATTAGAGATCCCAGTTGTTATAAAGGGAAAAAAAAAATACTGAGAATTGAAGCCTGAATATTGGAGAGCTTATGTTCCTCAGACTGAATATGAGCGGATAGAAGACATCTCGGCCGCATGGCTGTTTGTGGGAATGCGAGGCACGCACGCACTCGAGTGTGCTTTTAGTCTCCTGTCAGAGTCACAAGGAGTGTGACACAGCTGAAGCGACTTAGCACGCACGCACGCGTGCAGAGCCCTACAATGGCTCCCCACAGTGGACTAAAAAGAAAGACCAAACCCTTGAGAATGACTGATTGTCCCCGAGCTGGCCGTTGCCCGCCAGTACAGTTCATGTTTGGCCATTCTCATGTTTTTCAGATTTGTTTTTAAAAACCATGATCCAAAGTATTATGTGTATTTCACATCATAACTCTGTACATATATATATATACACACAGATACATGGAACCAAGGTAAACACTTCAGTAAAGTACACTTATTCTCTAACGTAATCTCAGGATTTAGGGCTACCTTAGGGCAATCTGTTTTAGCTATCACCAGATCAACAGAGAGGATTAATTAAATGCAGAGCTCTTAAGACGTGCTGTATGCAGCTGAGGTTTAAAATCTGTAAAGGTCTGTGGCAAATGCGCATTAACAGCATTTTATTTGTTCCTTCTCGAGGTGGAAAACGAAGCTCATTCCCAACGTGCAAAGCCAAGGCAGCGACCCCGGGACCTCTCCTGGAGATGGAAGCTTGTTGAAAACCCAGACTGTCTCCACGGCTTGCCCAGTCGACCCCAAAGGAGAAATGGCACCAACTTCACCCTGAGGTCACTGCTAAAGACGCTGATCCATAAAGACAATCACTGCCAACCCCCTTTCATCTACTGCAAGAGCCAAGTTCCACAGTAAAGCATATAAGGTCTTTTTAAAAGAAAAATTGAAAAGCACATGAGAAAGCTAGCAGGCCCCGGGTCAGCTGAGCAGCTTTCCTCCCCCGCCCCCCGTCGCCGCTGTGCACTCCCCAGAGCATCCTGCATCCGTATCTGTAACCTTCTGGCAAGGACAGTAACCTGGCTGCTTTCGCCTGCCCCAGGCACCTGACCCTGGGGGCCGCTGCAGCAGAGCCGCCAGCATCCCCGCAGGAATGTGGGGAAGAGTTCCCTCTGTTTCCGGCTTCATGTTTCTTCTTCTCCTCCTCAAGCTTTTATTTAACAGTGCAAAAAGATCTGCCTTGTTTGCTTTTTTTAAACTTGAATTTTTTTTTTTAATTTACACTTCTTTTATTTTTCTTGTATATTTTGCTAGCTATGAGCTTTTTAAGTAAAATTCAAAGATCTGGAACTGTTTGAAATAAAAACAAAATGAAAAGAAGCCTCCTCCTTTTGAGAGAGATCTTGTCTGCTAAGTGGCTTCTCCGTGAATTACCTGTAACAATAGTGGCCTCTCTGTCTTTGTAAGGTGTCTGGTAGAGCTAAATAAACATAACAGCCAGTCCACTCTGGGTAGCAGTTGGCAGTCCTCTTTATTTTTCTTATGATCTTTTTTTTTTTAATGGTAAACCTTAACAGATATTTTCAGCAGACCAGTTTGCAGTGAATTTTCATTTCTTTCCTTCTTACCCCCTTGTTGTAAAAAGCCCAGCACTTGAATTGTTGTTACTTTAAATGTTCTGTATTTGTATCTGTTTTTATTAGCCAATTAGTGGGATTTTATGCCAGTTGTTAAAATGAGCATTGATATGTACCCATTTTTTTTTTAAAATAACAAGGCACAGCCCTCACCCCATACTGTCAATCTAACGTTTGTCATTCCAGTTTGAGTTAACGTGCTGAGCATTTTTTAAAAGAAGCTTTGTAATAAAACATTTTAAAAGTTTTTTTTAAAGAGTGAAATTCCTGATGCTCTACAGTTGATAATGGTGGCCTGAATCCACAGGCCAGGCCAGAGCTGGCTGGAACTCGTGACAGAAGACCTGCCGGCGCAGCCTCCGTGAGGACAGGCCCACGGCCGCCCCCTGTGCAGGCCGTGAGTCCTCAGAGGCCCTTGTGTGTGCAGCCTGAACCGCTGCCTCTTGCAGGGCTCGGTGTGAAAGTCAGGGCCACGGGATTCAGGTGGGAGCGATTTCTTCCTCCCTGAGCCCACAGGCACCCTGACGGGCTCTGCTGGCAGCGCTCAGCGCCTCTGCAGGTGCCGCCCACAGTCAGACCCCCTGCTTCTCAAACTGGTCTCTCCCAGTCAAGGATGCCTGTGTCTAACTTCCACTCATCTCCCCAAATCGACAGTTTCCCAACATGGAGTCCATAATTCTCCCTCCCTTAAGCTCCTGGCATGCTGCGATTCATGGAGTCGCAGAGTTGGACACGACTGAGCGACTGACCTGAAGCTTCTGTTACACTGTTATATAGCCTGGTATCAGATTTAGCAAATCCTACATATTTTTAGTTTATAACATCAATATTTCATGATCTTCCACAAAGGTTCCACAATCCATGGAGCTAGCTTGAGAACCACTGACACCACTGGTCTAACTTCAATCTCCTGCTGAAATTCTAGTTCTGTTTCCTTTTTTCAACCTTCAATACAGCTGGATAACAGCTGGCTACCATACTTGTAATAACCCTCCACATACTGTACTTGAAGATTGCCATTAAATCACCCCTCAAATTTCTCTTCTCCAGGCTAAGTAATCCCAATTCCTTAAACCTTTCATCATTGGTCCTTTAATCATTTTCATTACTATCCTCTGGAACCTCTCCAATTCCTCCTCATTTAGTCCTAAACTTGAACCAGGGGAAAGTATCTATTATGTTCAGGGGACCTACTTGTTAAAGGTTTCATATTCATTTGAAATTCTCTCCATTTTCTTAACATACATGAACCAAGTGGTTGTAACTGTTTAAAGCTGCCACTGTGTTCTCTCCAGAGTTAACTAGAAAATGCTGTAGGAAGTGACACTGTACTTTGGAGGGAAAAAAAGAAGAAACACGTTGTCCCTTCTAAGTTTTAGAAAGAAACTGATTAGTAGTAAAAGTCTGTCCACCAAGCAAATAGAGCAAGGATACAAGTGAGACTCAGGCCGCAGACAAAGCCCACTCAAGTCGCCTCTCCTGAGTTCCTCTGCATTTTTATGACACAAAAAATGAATAACGATATTGAAAGAAATGGCTTGTTTGAATCTCCTGAGCCAGTTGTTTCTTCCACAACTTGGTCCCTCCTAGTTCCCTGGATTTCCTTCAGAATAACTTTTCCCAGGTAACTTGGGTGTTCTGCCAGTGCCCACCCCAGCCCATTCTACCCAAATCCTGCTTCTGCGGGCAAGAGTCCAGAGTGCCCTGAGAGGCACACAGACCGGGGCTGCTCTCCTGGGGCATCTGGGCAGAGGGACTCCCTTCCGGGCCCTGCTTCTCTTCAGTCTTGCAGTGATTCTGCCTCCTTCCCACAGTGAGCTCGGAGCTGGCCTGGGCCAAGAAGGACAGGCCGGCTTCCTGTGGGGCTCAACCTTTCTCTTGGGGTCGCGGCTGGTCCTCACGGACGGTGCTTTCCTCCTGGCTTTAGTTTGTTTGCTTGTAGGGTTGCTAGCAACTGCCTGTTTAGCTGGAAGAAATCTTGAAAACTTTCACTGTCCTAAATGTCACTTTTTCCCTCTATACTTTGGTCTAAGTTTCCAACAATAAGGAAACTTCTGACCAGAGGCCCATGAGCAATAACGAGACGTCTGCATAGGTTTCCTTTTAAAGGAGAGAAGTCACGAGGGAGAGAAAACAAATTCCACGTGACATAGTAGTTGTACAAATTACTACATCTGCCACAGGATGTTATTGTTCATACATAGAAATTTTAAGAGCTGCCCTGTGAAACCTAGGGATACATACAGATACACGCACACAAGATTTGAACTACTTTTTAATAGAAATTGAATAGACTAACAAAGGTCCATCTAGTCAAAGCTATGGTTTTTCCAGTAGTCATGTATGGATGTCAGAGTTGGACTATAAATAAAGCTTGAGCAGCAAATTGATGCTTTTGAACTGTGGTGTTGGAAAAGACTCTTGAGAGTCCCTTGGACTGCAAGGAGATCCAATCAGTCCATCCTAAAGGAGATCAGTCCTGAATATTCATTGGAAGGACTGATGCTGAAGCTGAACCTCCAATAGTTTAGCCACCTGAGCAAAGAACCAACTCATTGGAAAAGATCCTGATCCTGGGAAAGATTGAAGGCAGGCGGAGGAGACAACAGAGGATGAGATGGTGGGATGACATGACTGACGTAATGGATATGAGTTTGAGTGAACTCTGGGAGTTGGTGATGGACAGGGAGGCCTGGCATGCTGCAGTCCATGGGGTCACAAAGACTCAGACACAAGAGCGACTGAACTAAATTAAGCATCTTAATACTAATAGAATGTGGTCCTCAGCAGTGTCATAGGCATAGTAAACCGGCGTTAAACACAAATGGTCGATGCACTCATTCAATACCTATTTACTGGGCACTTGCCCCCTAAGAAAATGTTTTTTGCTGTTGGTAAGCTTGTTCACCACCTGCATTTGTTATAACACAGGCATCCTTCTCTTCCAATAGTAAACTTTAAATATCAAGTTCTTATAATGGAAAGAGGTTCACAGTGGGGAAAGCCCAGGTTTAGAGAGCTGGACAGTGTCTTCCAACCCTCAGTTCACACCTCTTCTTGGGCTGGAGAAGACCTCACTGACCTCTACAAACAGACAGCGAGTGGAAAATGAGAGATGGTCCACACATATAAAATAACTAGCAAATGAATTTTCCTTGAATCGCTTCATAATCTATTATTAAACAGATTTTTTCCCCCAATGTAAAAAATACTTTGTTTTCATCATGCCTGTAGCCATAGAACATGGGAACATATTTCTTCTATCCATGGAAGCAGTTAGTAACCAGACCTGCCTATTCTGTTTTGGACCAAAGACCGAGGAAATACTTACACAAAGTGGGCAGAGTCTGGATTTTATTGGGTCATTTACATTGGTGTGTTTATTATTTTTCTTTACCTATATCTTGAGATTGTTGTTAACCACCTAAGTTAATTTTTCGGAGAAGGCAATGGCAACCCACTCCAGTACTCTTGCCTGGAAAATCCCATGGACGGAGAAGCCTGGTGGGCTGCAGTCCATTGGGTTGCGAAGAGTTGGACACGACTCAGCGACTTCCCTTTACTTTTCACTTTCATGCACTGGAGAAGGCAATGGCAACCCACTCCAGCGTTCTTGCCTGGAGAATCCCAGGGACGGGGAGCCTGGTGGGCTGCCGTCTATGGGGTCACACAGAGTCGGACACGACTGAAGCGACTTAGCAGCAGCAGCAAGTTAATTTTTGATCTCCATTAAATACATGGAGAATCTGGTAGGAAATGTATTACTTGCTGAATGGAGTGAGAAAACTGCCTCCAAACAATCACATAGTGGTTTCTCTTCATAGCCACAGAGGGGTTAGCAGATTAGTCTCCTCTGTTTGTAACTTAAATGTCTCAGAATTTGAACTGAGTAGAATCACTGACTTATGTTCTACACTGTAATCATATTTTCTCCCATCAGGAAAAAGGTATAAAGCAAAGTAAAACAGAGCCTTACACAAAATGGCCTGTAGTTCTGACAGGTCCTATCAACCTTGCTCAACTGGAGAAAAGCAATCCACGGTTTTAAAATCTAGCTCGCTCTAATGCCCGCCCGGTTCTAGCCATCACGCTGTACATAAAGAAAAGCCTGTGTAGTGCTCACGGGGGCTTTAAAAAGCCCAGAGGTACCTGCTGAACAACTTCACCTGTTCCCCACAGGCCAACATCTAGGGCAGACTGTGCCTGCTCCAATTCCAATGGGCCAGTTAGCTGGCATTCTTCCTTCCTCAGTGCCTGATCTCAGAGAGCTCCAACCCATCCAGGCACCTCTTACAAAAATGGCCCATCTTCCAGAAGACCTAAACAGACATTTCTTCAAAGAAATACAGATGGCCAATAGGCAGACACATGGAAAGATGCTCAACACTGCTAATTCACAAAGAAATACAAATAAAAGCTACAATGACGTACCACCTCACACCATGCAGAATGGCCATTATCAGAAAGTCTACAAATAAATGCCGGGGAGGGTGTGGAGAAAAGGAAACCTTCCTACACAGTTGGTAGGAATGCAAGTTGGTGCAGTCACTGTGAAAGCTCGTGTGGAGGTTCCTTAGAAAACGAAAACAGAATTACCATATGATCCAGCAATCCCACTCCTGGGATTTATAATCCAGAAAAAAACTGGATAATTAAAAAATGTACCTGCGTGCCTATGTTCACGGGAACATTATTCACAATAGCCAAGCCATGAAAACAAATGTCCAGTGACAGATGAATGGAGAAAGAAGATGCGATACACATACAGTGGAATACTACTCAGCCAGAAACAGAGCAAAATGCCATTTGCAGCAACACAGATGGACTTAGAGATTATACATAATAATGGAATTCAGAAAGAGAAAAATACCATATGATATCACTTGCGTGTAGAATCTAAAATATAACACAAAGGAACCTATCTAAGAAACAAACCCACTCGGGGGCAAACAGAATAGACTAGTGGTTGGCAACAAAAACAAGACCAGGAGCTGACTGTGGCTCAGATCATGAACTCCTTATTACCAAATTCAGACTGAAATTGAAAAAAGCAGGGAAAACTGCTAGGCCCTTCAGGTATGACCTAAATCAAATCCCTTATGATTATACAGTGGAAGTGAGAAATAGATTTAAGGGTCTAGATCTGATAGATAGAGTGCCTGATGAACTATTGAATGAGGTTCGTGACATTGTACAGGAGACAGGGATCAAGACCATCCCCATGGAAAAGAAATGCAAAAAAGCAAAATGGCTGTCTGGGGAAGCCTTACAAATAGCTGTGAAAAGAAGAGAAGTGAAAAGCAAAGGAGAAAAGGAAAGATATAAGCATCTGAATGCAGAGTTCCAAAGAATAGCAAGAAGAGATAAGAAAGCCTTTTTCAGCCATCAATGCATGAAATAGAGGAAAACAACAGAATGGGAAAGACTAGAGATCTCTTCAAGAAAATTAGAGATACCAAGGGAACATTTCATGCAAAGATGGGCTCGATAAAGGACAGAAATGGTATAGACCTAACAGAAGCAGAAGATATTAAGAAGGGATGGCAAGAATACACAGAAGAACTGTACAAAAAAGATCTTCACGACCAAGATAATCACGATGGTGGATAACTAATCTAGAGCCAGACATTCTGGAATGTGAAGTCAAGTGGGCCTTAGAAAGCATCACTATGAACAAAGCTAGTGGAGGTGATGGAATTCCACTTGAGCTATTTCAAATCCTGAAAGATGATGCTGTGAAAGTGCTGCACTCAATATGCCAGCAAATCTGGAAAACTCAGCAGTGGCCACAGGACTGGAAAAGGTCAGTTTTCATTCCAATCCCAAAGAAAGGCAATGCCAAAGAATGCTCAAACTACTGCACAACTGCACTCATCTCACATGCTAGTAAATTAATGCTCAAAATTCTCCAAGCCAGGCTTCAGCAATATGTGAACAGTGAACTTCCTGATGTTCAAGCTGGTTTTAGAAAAGGCAGAGGAACCAGAGATCAAATTGGCAACATCTGCTGGATCATCGAAACAGCAAGAGAGTTCCAGAAAAACATCAATTTCTGCTTATAAAGTAAAACTCAAAATTCTCCAAGCCAGACTTCAGCAATACATGACCCGTGAACTTCCTGATGTTCAAACTGGTCTTAGAAAAGGCAGAGGAACCAGAGATGATATTGGCACCATCCGCTGGATCATGGGAAAAGCAAGAGAGTTCCAGAAAAACATCAATTTCTGCTTTATTGATTATGCCAAAGCCTTTGACTGTGTGGATCACAATAAACTGTGGAAAATACTGAAAGAGATAGGAATACCAGACCACCTGACCTGCCTCTTGAGAAACCTGTAAGCAGGTCAGGAAGCAACAGTTAGAACTGAACATGGAACCACAGACTGGTTCCAAATAGGAAAAGGAGTGCGTCAAGGCTGTATATTGTCACCCTGCTTATTTAACTTCTATGCAGAGTACATCATGAGAAACGCTGGACTGGAAGAAACACAAGCTGGAATCAAGATTTGTTGGGAGCCAGCGTGAGGAATCCCACCCGTGACAGGGTCATGTGGCAAACTCAGATGGCAGGGCAATCTGAGTCATCGGATTTCTCCCTGGTTTTTCCTGAGCATGTGCCCCAATAATAAAAATTTGTTCTGTGTTTGTCTGTTTCTCCACTGTTCTCTGCCAGTTTCTCGGAAAGAGTTAATTCAGAGCTTTAGCTTCCTGCATTTGAAAGTGTTGCAGCCCAACCCCCTTTGATAATTCTCTAGCCTGCCTAAACAGGTTCCCCTGACCTGTTACAAGCTTGTGGATTGCTCGCAACCCCCAGCTGTGAGGGGCAAAAGGACCTTGAAGTGTTTTAAGTTACAAACCTTTCCTAAGAGCCAAAGCCTTAATAGATTTCACTGTTGCTTCAATGACTGCTGCCAGACCTCCTTATCTGCACCTGGAAGTTCTGCTATACAAACTAAATTTGAGAATAGATATGTAGTAGTTTTTTGATGTTAGAAACACTAGGCTTTTGAGTTAATTGTTTCTCTTATAAATCATTTGTACTCCTGTTTGCTGTGTCCTTGCTATGTGAGAATGCAACTTTGTTTAGTGCCTCCCGAGAATGGCGCCAGACCTTGGAAGAAATAACACTTATCAGAAAAGAGCTGTAAATTGTCGAATTGGCCTTTTGGCTGGAAGATGATGTAAATTACCTAAGACTTGTGTATACAATTAGGTATGCAGAGACTAAGCCTGCTCTCGATAAGAGTCAGGGCTGCTGTCATTGCCAAAATTTGTGAAACCCATTGATCTTATGGTATAAAAAGGGGATGTGAAAAATAAAGTTTGGACCAGTTTCCTTGGGAACAGTTTCTCAAGAGCAGTCTGTCTGGACCAGTTTTTCTCGGGAACAGTTTTCTCTGAGCAGCTTTTCCGGACCCAGATCTTCTCAAACTGGTTCTGCAGGCTGGTTTCTTGGATGACTCGCTCTCCTAAGCTCGTTCTTTAAGGATTTCTGGCTCCCACACCTCTCTCTCTCTCTCTATCTCTGTCCTCTTGTACTTTAACTCCAGGCTGAATTCCCATCTGGAGCGGGAGGCTCACCACATCTACTTATTTGCCCTGGCTATACGTTCTGCAAGAAAAGAGGGCCCATGGTGGGGTCCCCTTTAGAGATTCAAGTGGATGCCCGTGGCCCACGTAGATGGTGCAAACCTCTTGTCTTGAAGTTTTATTGGCTTTCACCGTAAACCAGGTTATTCAGCCTCCTATTTTTCTAGTAATTTCCTACTATTCTATCCTGTCCTGAGCTATCCTGTCTATCCTGTCCTATCCTTTTCTATCCACCTGCTCTGTCCCACCTTTGAACATCCCTAGATCCACCGGGGCTGGACCCCGGCAAAGATTGCCAGGAGAAATATCAATAACCTCAGGTATGCAGATGACACCACCCTTATGGCAGAAAGTGAAGAGGAACTAAAGACCTCTTCATGAAAGTGAAAGAGGAGAGTGAAAAAGTTGGCTTAAAACTCAACATTCAGAAAATGAATATCATGGCATCTGGTCCCATCACTTCATGGGAAATAGATGGGGAAACAGTGGACACAGTGTCACACTTTATATTTTGGGGCTCCAAAATCACTGCAGATGGTGACTGCAGCCATGAAATTAAAAGACACTTGCTCCTTGGAAGGAAAGTTATGACCAACCTAGATAGCATATTCAAAAGCAGAGACATTACTTTGCCAAGAAAAGTCCATCTAGTCAAGGCTATGGTTTTTCCTATGGTCATGTATGGATGTGAGAGTTGGACTGTGAAGGAAGCTGAGCGCCAAAGAATTGATAGTTTTGAACTGTGGTGTTGGAGAAGACTCTTGAGAGTCCCTTGGACTGCAGAGAGGTCAACCAGTCCATTCTGAAGGAGATCAGTCCTGGGTGTTCATTGGAAGGACTGATACTAAAGCTGAAACTCCAGTACTCCAGCCACCTCATGCGAATAGTTGACTCATTGGAAAAGACTTTGATGCTGGGAGGGATTTGGGGCAGGAGGAGAAGGGAACAACAGAGAATAAAATGTCTGGATGGCATCACGGACTCAATGGTCATGAGTTTGGGTGAACTCCGGGAGCTGGCAATGGACAGGGAGGCCTGATGTGCTGTAATTCATGGGATCGCAGAGAGTCGGACACGACTGTGTGACTGAACTGAACTGATGATTACTATCTTAGTGTTCAATATCACTTTTATCATGTCTTAATTATCAGCTTTTTTGTGGTGAGAAGAATTAAATCTAGTCTTAGCATCTTTGAAGTTCCTAGTACAGCATGTTGACTGTGATACCTGTGATGTACATTAGATTTCCAGGACTAACCACTGTTTACAAGTTTGTACCTTAAACAACATCTCCTCAATTACCACACTCCCAGCCCCTGGTAACTACCGCTCCACTGTTTTGATAGGTTCAGTTTTTAACTCCATGTGAGTTGGCTCATACAGTATTTGTCTTCTCTCACCAACTTATGTCACTTAGCAGACTCATTTAAGTTCCCTCTGTGTTGTCTACATGGCAGAATTTCCTTCTTTCTCGTGACTGAGTAATGTCCCATTGCACAGATGTACCACATCTTCATTATCATTATCTGGTATCTTCGTTATCAGTTCATCTGTTGAAGGACATTTAGGTCATTTCCATGTTTCAGTTATTGTGAAGAATGCTACAGTGATCATGCGAGTGCACGTGTCTTTTCTCTGTGTTGTCTTCTTTTCCTTTGGATACCTACCCAGAAGTAGGATTGCTGGATTAGATGGTAGTTATGTTTTTAATTTTTTGAGGAACCTCCATTTGATCTATAATACTGGGTACATCAACTTACATTCCTACCAACAGTGCACAAAGATTCCTTTTCTTCACATCTGGCTCAGATGGTAAAGAATCTGCCTCAGTGCAAAGACCTGGTTTCATTCCCTGGGTTAGGAGGATCCCCTGGAGGAGGGCATGGCAACCCACTCCAGTATTCTTGCCTGGAGAATCCCTATGGACAGAGGAGCCTGGTGGGCTACAGTCCACACGGTCACAAAAAATCAGACACACAAGTACATAACAAGATGCTTTTTTCAAACTCTTTTTTCACCCACATTTGTTTTCTCTTCATGGCAAATAGATGGGGAAACAATGGAAACAGAGACTTTATTTTGGGGGGCTCCAAGATCACTGCAGATGGTGACTGCAGCCATGAAATTAAAAGACGCTTGCTGCTTGGAAGAAAATCTGTGACCAACCTAGACAGCAGATAAAAAAGCAGAGACATTAGTTTGCCAACAACGGTCCATTTAATCAAAGCTATGGTTTTTCCAGTAGTCATGTATGGATGTGAAAGTTGGACTATAAAGAAAGCTGAACACCAAAGAATTAATGCTTTTGAACTGTGGTGTTGGAGAAGACTCTTGAGAGTCCCTTGGACTGCAAGGTGATCCAACCAGTCCATCCTAAAGGAAATCAGTCCTAAATATTCATTGGAAGGACTGATCTGAAGCTGAAGCTCCAATACTTGGCCACCTGATGTGAAAAACTGACTCCTTGGAAAAGACCCTGATCCTGGGAAAGATTGAGGGCAGGAGGAGAAGGGGACGACAGAGGATGAGATGGTTGGATGGCATCACTACTCGATGGACATTAGTTTGAGTAAGCTCTGGGCGTTGGTGATGGACAGGGAAGCCTGGTGTGCTGCAATCTGTGGGGTCATAAAGAGTCGGACACAACTGACCGACTGAACTTGTTTTCTCTTGTCTTGATGGTAGCCATTCTGACAGATGTGAAGCAGTAATTCATTATGATTTTGACTTGAATTTTCCTAATGAGTAGTGATGCTGAACATCTTATTATATACCTGTTGGCCATTTGGGTGTCTTCTTTAGAAAAAAGTGTCTACTCGGTTCATCTATTTTTTAATATAGTAGTTTTTTTTTGTTACTGAATTATATGATTTCCTTGTGTATTTTGGATGTTAACCCCTTAGCATATTTATGGCTTGCAATTATCTTCTCCCTTTTTACAGATTGCCTTGTCATTTTGTGATTTTTTTTTATGCAGAAGTATTTTATTTTGATGTAATCCCTCTTGCTTTTTGCTTTAAGCAAAAATTACTATAGAAACATTTTGGTAAACCTTAGCATTAACTCACAATCAATGCTTTTATTTTTTAAAGCATTAAATAAGCGATATTTGTTCATCTTTTGGCTTCCCTGGTGGCTCAGAGGTTAAAGCGTCTGCCTCCAATGCAAGAGACCCGGGTTCGATCCCTGGGTTGGGAAGATCCTCTGGAGAAGGAAATGGCAATCCACTCCAGTATTCTTGCCTGGAGAATCCCATGGACTGAGAAGCCTAGTAGGTTACAGTCCACGGGGTCACAAAGAGTCAGACACGACTGAGTGACTTCACCTCACTTCACCTCATTCATCTTTTAGAGGCTATCATGTATACCATTGGGAAGAATTATCAAAACAGTCCCAATTCAACAATTGCACCTTGAGAGACATGATGTTTAAGGGAAAGATAAGAGTATTTATGTGGTGCATCCAAATATATATACATGTGAACACACACAGAGACATACTCACACATGTACAGACATTCATACACTTGCACATGTGCATAGTCACACACACAAATGCTCACACACAAATGCACACAGCATAAATTCAGGGTGTCATGGGCCTCCAGATTTTGATCAGCCACCTTCTACACACCCATGAATCAAGGTGTAAGTGGTAGGATATGGAAAATGTACTGATGGTCATCCATCCCCCAACCCCCATTTTCCACTCTCATCCCATTGGCTCTGACCTTGACCTTTTTGTAAAATGAACCTCTCTGCTCTCTCTCTTGCCCAGGTGCACAAAGTTTCACTCTCAGAAGAAAACAAATGACAGATTCGTTTAAAGTAAATCTTCATACATTCAGTTAATTTTAATTAGTTGATTAATCAAAAATAAAAATGTAAAGCATTCATTTAAAATGAATTCAGTCCAACTGTTCTTTGGCTTGAGCCTCACCTGTGTTCAGGGATTGTGTTTCAGGTTTAAATTTTTTTTAATTGATTTTTATTTTTTAGTTTGTTTTGCTTTACAATACTGTATTTGTTTTGCTATACATTGACATGAATCAGCCACGAGTGTACAGGAACTCCCAATCCCGACCCCCACCTCCCCCCCGACACACTCACCATCTCTCTGGATTATCCCTGTGCATCAGTCCCAAGCATCCTGCATCCTGCATTGAACCTAGACTGGCGATTCGTTTCACTTACGATATCATACATGTTACACTGCCACTCTCCCAAATCATCCCACCCTCTCCCTCTCCCACAGAGTCCAAAAGGCTGTTCTATACATCTGTGTCTCTTTTGCTGTCTCTCGCACAGGTTTATCATTATCATCTTTCTAAATTCCATATATATGTGTAAGTATACTGTATTGGTGTTTTTCTTGCTGGGTTACTTCACTCTGTATAATCGGCTCCAGCTTCATCCACCTCATTAGAACTGATTCAAATGTATGCTTTTTAATGGCTGATAATACTCCATTGTGTATATGTACCACAGCTTTCTTATCCATTCATCTGCTGATGGACATCTAGGTTGCTTCCATGTCCTGGCTATTATAAATAGTGCTGCGATGAACATTGGGGTACACGTGTCCCCTTCAATTCTGGTTTCCTCAGTGCGTGTGTCCAGCAGTGGGATTGCTGGGTCATAAGGCAGTTCTATTTGCAATTTTTTAAGGTTCCTGGCGGAGAAATGTAGAGCTTGAGTGTTGTGTGCCGGGTGTAGGGGCAGGCCCAGCGGGGCTGAGACACTGTGAATGAGGTTTAAAAATTAAAGTGAGAAGGTCATAGGAAAGTCTTATATCATCACAAGAAAGCGTTTGATTTTATCATGCTTTAAGACTTGTAACTATTAAATACTTCTTTCTAGTCAATCTGATTCCTTTTTTTTTAATAGTCTTTGTCTCCTTTGAGAAAAAAACCTCACAATTACCCTCTATTAAAACAGAGTAAAGGATCCAATGAAAGTAATTAAGATTTTATTAAAGAAATTTTAATAAACCAATTACATCTCATGAATATGGATAATCGTAAGGAAAAAAAAGCCATCCTGTGCCTGAAATAAAAATAAACTATATTTGAAATATATTTAGTATACATAATTAGTTATTTAAATGTCTTCTCAACTAAGCCTACTGTCAAAATTATGTTTGAAGCAGCAGTAATTTTATACCAATAAAGGAAAGCTATTGAATACATATAATTAGAGGAAAGATGCTATAAAACAATTTTATGACAGATTACAATCTGGGAGAAATTAGCATATTTTCATCAGGTAAATTAAAATTTGCTAGTGACCATCAACCAAAATACTAAAACATCTTTATGTTATATTTAGATAAGGATAAATAGGGTGGCTTATGGCTTCTGAGTACCATTGTGACTTTAATTTTTTTTCCAATTTTTCCATAAATTGAAATTTTAGTATTACCTTCGCTAATTGGACTGCAAGGAGATCCAACCAGTCCATTCTGAAGGAGATCAACCCTGGGATTTCTTTGGAAGGAATGATGCTAAAGCTGAAGCTCCAGTACTTTGGCCACCTCATGCAAAGAATTGACTCGTTGGAATGAGCCAAAGCAAAAACAATCNACCCTGTAGAATTTACCCAGCGTTGAGATGTTCTTTTGATGAATTCGTGCAGGAGAAAGTGGTCTCTCTGTCCTATTCCTCCACTATCTTAGGCCCCTAATAGAATTTATAGAAATTGAAATATAAAAGTTCCCATTTTCTTCAGCACCAAGATATATTTTTAAGTTACCCTCATACTTTATTGCTAAACAGTTAAAATCTGTAACATAATGTAGGTTTATATTTTTCCCCTGAGATCTTTGCAATTCAGTTTTTTTTTTTTTAACAAATTTTTGAAAGATTGCACAAAGGTACACATACAGATGGTAAAGACTCTGTCTGCCTGAAATGTGGGAGACCTGTGTTTGATCCCTGGGTCAGGAAGATCCCCTGCAGAAAGGCATTGCAACCCACTCCAGTATTCTTGCCTAAATTCCATGGACAGAGGAGCCTGGTGGGCTGTAGTCCATGGGATCACAAAGTCAGATATAATTTAGCAACAACATTATCATCTATAAGCAGATCCAGCATTTAATTTTAGATTTTTTTCATTTTGAAAATTATATTAGTTCACAGTTAATGTTTGAGGCACTTGAAGCTCACAGAGGTTAAGCAACTTGGTCAGTCACAGAGCTGTATATACAAGTGAAAGGATTTGAAACCAGTTCTGATTTAAAAAAAAAGTTCTGTGAGGATTGCTTAGTGCAATCCATTCATTATACAGGTAATAATAAGGTCCAGAGAGTTAGTGATCTGGGGTAACAGCACTGGTTAAGGGAAGTCCAGACCTTGGTTTTTTAATACCTAATACTATGCTCTCTTCATTTCCCACAGTGACCTCTAGTTTCCAGATGTTTGCAAATTATTGTTCTTGGAAATCACACTTGTTGAAGAAGTAAAGGCAGTTTACTTATGGTTTCTATTTGTTGTGTTAGCTCCCAGAATGTGCTGATCAAACAGGTTGGCTCTCTTGTGTGTTTTGTACTCTAATAGCTAAGTGCTGGTAATCAAGCTGGGGGCTTTATTTGCTCAGGCACAGCCAGAGTGTATTATAATTCCCCATTTCCTTAGTTGCCTTCAAAAGTAAAATAAGCCATTTCATCTAAAATTAATAGCTCCAATTTTATTTCTACCCTATTTCTACCTTATTCAGTGAGGGAAACCTCATAGTTAACTGCACTCTCAGTTATTTTCAGTGCAGCTTTGAGGGAATTCTTTGATGGGCGCCAGCTAACATGTGTGGCTTTGCTGCTTTTAGACAAACTCATGTATTGAAGAAGAGTGATACTCCATAAACCACATTCTGAGTCAAAGCAAATTACCTTGCTGTCCGCCTGAGTATTTTACAGATTTACACATCTTCTCAGCAAGATTTGTAGGTTTCAGATTTTTGTAAATCAAGGACTTGAAGCTTACTAGAGAAACTCACATTTAAAGTAGGCACTGCATTCTTTTTTATTGAAAGTGACTGATTCAGGGGAAAAGAAATTGAGGGCTTTTGGCAGAGTCTGAGGATGTAGAAAACTTGAGATATATTGTTCTTGCCTTTTTTCAGGGTAAAGTGTATTATTTTTAATTGTGAGGCTTTTATAATTTTTTTGTGCTTAGATTTATATGTTACATAGTTCTATAAAGGATATCCTTCTATAAAGGATATATATATCATTATATAAGAATTAAAAATAGGCAATGCATCATTTTATTTCATAAGCTTGATAGGTTATTTTTAAAAAGCTAAATAAAATCAAGACACAATTGCTTGATAGAGATAAGAGTTGGAGGGGATGGAAAAGAGGAAAAAGTACAGAAAGAGAGACGGGGATTTTAAACTGATCCTGGGTTATGTAATGATGCTTGGTCCCTTAGCCCCTATTCTAATCACCGAAGCTAAAGAGATTAACCCTTAGATTGCTTTTGTCCATGGACTGAAGTCTAAGCCTGTGCTTATTTAGGCACTCTGAATAGGAATTTTGGGCTCTGTAGCCCAGTCCACATTCCTGCTCGTCCCACTCTAACAGAGTCTGGAGAGCCAGTCGTATGGTGATTTAGCTCTTGGACTCTGAGGTCAGAGAAACCTGGATTCAGGTCTGGATTTTGCTAACAATTGTATCCGTTACTTCTCTGTGCTTTGGATTTCTCACCTGTAGAGTGGGAGGTAGCAGAGTGCATGGTCAGGAGTATGGTCTCTGGAAGTAGACCTCTCAGTTGGAAACTCAGATCTTCCAATTACGTGCTCTGTTACTTTAGGCAAGTGGCTTAACACCTCGGTGCCTTCCGTGTCAAACAGCGATAGTAATAGTTTCCATCTCCTATTTGTGTTAGTGTAAGTACACAAGATTGTTTGTAAAGCGATGAAAACATGGTCTGGTACATAGAAAGCGCTCAGCAGATGCTTGCTCTCTTCCTCCTTCCACTAACACACTGGCTCTCAACTGGGAGTAACACCCTCCACCCGTCACCGTGGGACGTTTGGCAATGTCCAGGGACATTCTATTTGTCCTAACTGGGAGGAAAGTAGACACCAGGGATGGTGCTAACCATCCTACAATGTCTAGGACAGTCTCCACAGTGAAGAATGCCTGTTCCCAAATGTCAAAGTGTGCTAGCCTCACTGGCAACCCAGTTCCCTTTCGGGCTAGGATTCTGCTCCAACTCTTCTACCCCAATCTGGACCCTCTACCGCAGGTTCCATAATTGGCCCTGTGGTACCCGTAGTGGGTTATCCTTGGATGTGACTTTTCAGACTGGCTGGATCTTCAGCTGTTGCTAATGGCTGGTGATCTTTTTTCTGTTATCTGTTCTGGCTGACCATCATTCTGCTGCGAATACTCACGGTGCTGACCGGTCATCTCAATTCTGACTTTCCTGGGGCCAGACTTCACATTGGAGGAAACCATACCAGCTGCAACCTTGGCAATTTCTACTCCCGTCTTAAGACTGGTGGTTGTTGGAATTTGTGGCTATCTCTACTTCCTTCTCCTCACTGCCTTTGGTCTCCGCTCTGTGGGGTTTTCCTCTTTGTCTGAAGTTCTCTTGCCTTCAGCACTGCAGTGCACACCCTGCCTCCAAGCAGTTCACGGCACATGGACTTTGGATACTGACCGCCCTCCCAGTGGACACAGAACCTGGGTGGAGCCCCGCAGTGATCTTTTTAGAAGGTCCGCCGGCGGAAGGGACAGAGGCCACGCTCTTCTTCCTGGCAGCATTTTCTGTCTTAACTTTCGATGCTTGAATTCTCTCTTGGATTGTGGTTTTTGAGTCCTGAGACATGAGTAGTGAGCCAGCTCTTCTGGATCCCCTTCATACCATGTGAGCTGGTGAAAAGCGAACTTTCTTCTCATGGAAAATATCATGAGAGGAGCGGGGTGCTGGGGGTCCTCTCACCTGGGTTCAATTTTCCACTGTGCCCCTTACTGGTTTTGTGAACATGGGCAAATTCATTTTAATATCTTTGAGGTTAATTTCTTCTTTTCCAAAATACTAAAAAGAGCTCTATCAGAGGTTGTTAGGAGAGATAGTACGTATAGGGCTTAGTACTGTGGCTACTGAGGACTGGTTATTTTTTTTAACTTTTTTTTTAAATTTAATTTTTATTGGAGTATTGGTGATGGACAGGGAGGCCTGGCATGCTGCGATTCATGGGGTCGCAAAGAGTCGGACACGACTGAGCAACTGAACTGAACAGGTCTCATTTATTTTTGCTTTTATTTCCGGTATTCTGGGAGGTGGGTCATAGAGGATCCTGCTGTGATTTATGTCGAAGAGTGTTTTGCCTATGTTCTCCTTGAGGAGTTTTATAGTTTCTGGTCTTACGTTTAGATCTTTAATCCATTTTGAGTTTATTTTGTGTATGGTGGTAGAAAGTGTTCTAGTTTTATAGTACGTATAGGGCTTAGTACTGTGGCTACTGAGGACTGGTTATTTTTTTTAACTTTTTTTTTAAATTTAATTTTTATTGGAGTATTGGTGATGGACAGGGAGGCCTGGCATGCTGCGATTCATGGGGTCGCAAAGAGTCGGACACGACTGAGCAACTGAACTGAACAGGTCTCATTTATTTTTGCTTTTATTTCCGGTATTCTGGGAGGTGGGTCATAGAGGATCCTGCTGTGATTTATGTCGAAGAGTGTTTTGCCTATGTTCTCCTTGAGGAGTTTTATAGTTTCTGGTCTTACGTTTAGATCTTTAATCCATTTTGAGTTTATTTTGTGTATGGTGGTAGAAAGTGTTCTAGTTTTCTTCTTTTACAAGTGGTTGACCAGTTTTCCCAGCACCACTTGTTAAAGAGATTGTCTTTAATCCATTGTATATTCTTGCCTCCTTTGACAAAGATAAGGTGTCCATAGGTGTGTGGATTTATCTCTGGGCTTTCTATTTTGTTCCACTGATCTATATTTCTGTCTTTGTGGCAGTACCATGTTGTCTTGATGACTGTGGCTTTGTAGTAGAGCTTGAAGTCAGGCAGGTTGATTCCTCCAGTTCCATTCTTCTTTCTCAAGACTGCTTACAATTCAACTGTAAGACTGATTTTTTTTTCTCAATTTGAATAACTTCAGACTTTCAAAAAAGTTACAAAACAATTCAGAGGTCTATATACTTCTAATCCAGTTTTTCCTAATGCTAACATCTATATAAGATAGTAAAATTATCAAAACAAAATAATATTGTCTAACACTGTTAATTAAAATAAATAGTAGGAGTTAGTAAACAAATGAGACCTAATTAAAATTCAAAACTTCTGCACAACAAAGGAAACTACAAGCAAGATGAAAAGACAGCCTTCAGAATGGGAGAAAATAATAGCAAATGAAGCAACTGATAAACAACTAATCTCAAAAATATATAAGCAACTCCTGCAGCTCAATTCCAGAAAAGTAATCTGTTTTATACATAGTGGAGTAGGGTATTTATGCCAGTCCCAATCTACCAATTTTATCCCACCCTGCCTTTCTGCTCTTGGTATCTATTCATTTGGCTGTGTCTGAATTCTACTACTTTCCAGTTGTATGTTGTTGGGCAAGTTCCTTAAACTCTCTCTGTGTGTCTTAGGCTTACCACACCTATAAAACGTGTGTAACAATAGGGCTGACTTCATAGTGCAGTTGGATGAATTCAGTGAGGACCTGTATGTAAATGCCTTAGAATAGCCCCTGTGTGCCCCATTCCTTCACCTTTCCTCTGCTGCCGAGGTCTGGGTTGTGGGGCAAGTGGCATAGGACACAAGTCAAATCCAGTGCCGGTGGTGAGAGTGGGCTGGAATGGAAGCCAAGTGACTTGATGGAGATGCTCCTCGTGAAGAAGGGGCTCTGTTGGGGAAGCATACATAATGGGAACATGTGACCCTGTGTCAACTCCCCCACCCCAGAAGCAGGGATCCTTTGGTCATGGAAAATGTCCCTATGTGCTTAGGCAGGGTTCCTAACTTTCAAGATAGTCTAGAAAAACAAACACCATAATGCTTTAAACTCCTTGAAAGTCCCCATTTGTCCTCAAAAATATGGTTGCAGCTTGCAAAGGAAGCCCTCCAATTTCCACTCGGATCCTCTCTGCTCCCTTTCACAATCTCTGCATGCCCCTGCTCCCTTTAAGTTCATTTTTGCTTCCAAATGCCTGCATTGGCTACTCTTCCTTGGAGGACTTCCCTGGAGCTAGGGGCTGTTTTTCAAGCCTCAGCAGAGTTTTCATCACCCCAGGGCAAACCTTGCCAGTGATTGTCAGGTATGGGAGCCGAAGAGCCTAACTCTTTTGCCTGAAAGAGATGGAAGTTTTCCTGTGAGTTCCCCCTGGCTGCGCTCTGTGAAACATGCTCTGAGGAGCTTTACCTGAACTTGCACGTTGGTTGACTTTTTCATTTGGGGAGCACTTAATTTATCCTCATGTCTAGGGCTGCTTCTGGGGAACCAGTCTAAGGCAGCTTTTTCTGAGGCTCACCGCATGTTGTAGACTTATGCCAATATATGACCTCGCTCTTCTGGAAGGTCGGAAATGGGGTGAGGGCCAGAGATGGCAAAATTTAAAGAAGTCATTTTTACACCTTACATGGTAAGAAAATACACACCCATTTTATAATTTGACATAGTCGTATGTGGTTATATTAAATTGGTTTTGCTTTAAATATCAGCATTCAGGATATATACATATACATGTAATTGTAACATATATTCTGTTTTAATAACTGACATTGTAATGATGTTGATATTTTTTCCCTCTAGTTTTCAATGTGTAATGCTTTAGTTTTATAAACATTAAGGGCATGTTTTTGGACTCTCTTGAGAATCAGCAACAATTTATTTTGTTCATCCTCTGGGTAAAATGTGTCCTTAGTTCCAAATACTTAATTTGGAGAGAAGACTTCATAAGCTAATAGTGAGGACCTGTGTTGAGGTATTTGGACCTGGCACTCTGGAATAAAGTTAGTGAGAAATTCACTTGTATTACAAATATTTATTTTTGTGCTATGAACTCTGCTAGATCCTGCTAATAAAGAGACTGTCATTAGGATGTATTCTGTCTTGAAACTTTTAAGATGTTCTCTTTTTCCCCAGTGCACTAAAGTTTTATGATGATACACCTTGCTATGAATATAATTCCCTTCATTGTGTTGAGCTGAGCTCCCTGTGAGTCTTAGGAAAACTTAAGACCTCAGGTCTGGAATTTTTAAAAATTGATTACCATGTTTCATTGGATAAGAAAATAAGGCATTAGAAAGGTAAAAATAGAAAATGTCATGGCTAGCCTTAAAATGTATACTGCAGGTCTTTGAAATCGTAAGGGGATATTCTGGAGAACTTTTCCAATGTCTAATGTTTCAAATATGCCAATGCCTTGAATTAAGAAACCATACAGTCACTCAAATATAAGTTCCAGAACATATCTATTTCCTATTTTGTTCACTGATAAATCCTCTGTCCAAATACAGCTTTTTTTTATTTTTTCAAAATAAGTGCAAATACTTGGTTGGTTGGTACAATATCAAGATTGCTGCAACTGTTATCATTGTGACTGGAAGTGTAGCCCTTATTTAATATGTGTGTTCCTAGCAAAGAAAATGGATTCTTTAAAATAACCACACACTACATATGAGGAGGGGAAAACAAAACAAAAAAAACCTTGGAGATTAGAACAGAATAACTCATAGAGGAAGTAGCCAATAAATGTGTTACCCAGATTGTGGTGAGAAAGCCATGTAAAAGGAAATGGGGACAATAACCAAGAATTCTACAAGAGTTCTTACAAGTGTTGCAAGTAAGAAAAATTACATCCTCTGGAAGTTCGCCCAATGCTGAGCCATTTCTTAAACAAGCTTCTGGAACTGTGGACAAAGGGTGATCCTGAGTCTATTTACTCTTTTTTCTGAGACTTCAGTCACAAAGTGGTTTTGATCCAACATGAAAGTGAAGAGTTTTTCCTGGCTCAGTTCAGTAGCCTGATCATCTCCCTAGTCACCAAGGAAAGGTGGAAACCTGCTGTCCTGTTATGGACTGAATGTTTGTATCCTCCCAAAATTCCTTTGTTGAAGCTTTACCCTCCCCATCTCCAGCCATGTGAGTGTGTTTGGAGACAGGGTTCATAAGAATGTAATTAAGTTTTAATGTGGTCGTGATGGAGGGGCTCTGATGTGATAGAATTAAGAGAACTCTCTACTCTCTCTCTGTCTTCCATGTGAGCAAACAGAGAGAAGGTGGTCTTCTGCAGAATCTCTCACCAGACACTGAATTGATGGCATCTTGATCTTGGAATTTCAAGCCTTCAGAAATATGAGAAATAAATTGCTGTTGTTTAAGTCATCAGTTTATTATGTTATGGCAACTCCACCAGACCCATATATTCTTCAAAGAGACTCCACATTATTTGTCCTTGATTCAAGAAGTTTTTAATCTTCTTTCAGGAGTGAAATCATATCATTTTAGTATATTACATTATTTCCAATTAAAGATGAAAATTTAAAGAGATATGTGTCTATAAATTGAATAAATGAAAAATAAGTCAAAGTAGAAAAGGAAAATTAGAGGATTCTCTCAGGAGGTGCAATAGGAAGAGAGAATTTTCATGGGAGGGAATTATTAAAGAAACAAATCAAGAAAATTTCCCAGAATTGAAGGACATGAGTTTCCAGATGTTAAAGTCCCATAAAGAGCACAATACAGTGATGAATTTGACTCATTAACAAAGGCATTTAATCATTAAATTTTAGAATACTGATGGACCTGCAGCCGGGGAGAAGGTGGGTAGATTTCTGTCCAAAGGATCAAGAATCAGAGCAGCTTTATATTACTTTGAGTTATAGGAAATTGAGAAATGCCTTTGGAATTCTAAGGAGAAATGATTCCTCCACTCAGAATTCTGTACTCAATAAAATCGGCACTGCCTGTGATGAAAGACCAAAGACATTTCAGCTATTTGACCTCTCAAAAAGTTTACCACTTTATACACTTTTTTTGGAAGATACTGGAAGATGCTCTCAATCAAAAGAGAAAGAGGATCAAGAAAGTGAGACACGCAAAGCAAGGGAGCCATCACAAGAGTGAGGTGGCAAGAATTCCCAGGTTAACGTGGCAGGGAGACCTAATGAAAACTGCCCATCAAGCTTAAAGAACTACTGATCTGGACTGAAGCAGGGAATTGTCTTTGGGAGCGATTTTACGCAGATGAGCTTGATAGCATGCCTGAAATTTATGAATGTATTGAGAGGGATTTGCATACCTTGGGAAGAATCTAAGGAACTACATTAAAAAAAAAACAAAACAAACTAATTACCTAAAAAGAAATTAACACAAAAAACAGCAGCTGTTAACAATTGGAAAACAAAATGCTACTCAGAAAGGAGTACATGTAATGGACTACAAAAACTCTGCTATGGAGAGCATTTCTGTAGTCACTACAGAGGAAAGTGAAGTGAAAGTGAAAGTCGCTCAGTCGTGTCCAACTCTTTGCGACCCCATGGACTGTATAGTCTGGTATTCTGAATTCTCCAGAATACCAGAAGGGTAGCCTTTCCCTTCTCCAGGGGATCTATTGAACCCAGGTCGCCTGCATTGCAGGCAGCTTCTTTACCAGCTGAGCCACAAGGGAAGCCCAAGAACACTGGAGTGGGTAGCCTATACCTTCTCCTGGGGATCTTCCGAACCCAGGAATTGAACCGGGGTTTCCTCCAATGCAGGCAGATTCTTTACCAACTGAGCTATGAGGGAAGCCGACATGACAGAGGAAGCATTCTGTTATGATCTGACAATGTTAGGAGGAAGAGGCAGATGAGAAGCGTATGTGTGTGTATTTGTCTAGTAGGGGGTAGGGTGGAAGGACTAGAATGAGGGCTGAATTATTTTCTTCTATTGTAGGAAATGAATTGATAATTCCTTTACTAAAAAAAAGGCAATACAAATATGTTAATTACATATATGAAAGACAAAAATCATCTGACAAAAGCTTTAAAGTGGTTAATTTAGGGGTCAGAAATAATTGGGGTCTAGGATGGGAGACTGTATTGTAACATGCCTTTTAGAAGGATTTGAGTCTTTAAATCATCATCATGTATAACTTCGCTAAAAAGAAAGTAAGGTACAGGTAAAATGCATCATGATACTGAGAGACATGACTGGGGAAATAATGAATGACAAGAGATAATTGCATAAGTTTAAGATAAGACCCTGAGAGGAAACAGAAAGGCTTAGGAATGTCTTTTTGATGCATCTGAATAAAGCCGCACTCTTTGCTTTCTATTTGAAAAAACATGTTTTATTTAATGAAAATTTATTCCATGGTAATTTGTGGATAAATTGGAAAACATTTTGGAGTGAATAAAGATATAGTAGAAGGATATGTCCAGTGAAATAGCATTTATGTAAAATCTCCAAATACAAAGCGATGCTGCTTATTGGGTACGGATGTTTATATGTGCAGTGCAGTTATAAATATCTACATCAGGAAGGTAAAGAGGGAGAGTAGGCAAATTATCAGTGTCAGGATTGAGACTGACATTCTGTATATTCTACATCTATGAAAAGGATATAATAAGGAAAAATTTTGAACAGCTTTATTCCAACAAATCTTGTAACTTACATGAAATGATTTAATTATTTGTGTTACATTCATTAATAATAAACACTTTTAATACCTATCATGGACTCTGGTCCCATCACTTCATGGCAAATAGATGGGGAAACTGTGGAAATAGGGGCTGACTTTATTTTTCTGGGCTCCAAAATCACTGCAGAAGGTGATTGCAGCCATGAAACTAAAAGACGCTTAGTCCTTGGAAGGAAAGTGATGACCAACCTAGACAGCATATTAGAAAGCAGAGACATTACTTTGCCAACAAAGGTCCATCTAGTCAAGGCTATGGTTTTTCCAGTGGTCATGTATGGTTGTAAGAGTTGGACTATAAAGAAAGCTGAGCGTCGAAGAAGTGATGCTTTTGAACTATGGTGTTGGAGAAGACTGTTGAGAGTCCCTTGGACTGCAAGGAGATCCAACCAGTCCATCCTAAAGGAGATCAGTCCTGGGCGTTCATTGGAAGGACTGAAGTCGAAGCTGAAACTCCAATACTTTGGCCACCTGATGCAAAGAGCTGACTCATTTGAAAAGACCCTGATGCTGGGAAAGATTTGAGGGCAGGAGGAGAAGGGGATGACAGAGGATGAGATGGTTGGATGGCATCACTGACTCAATGGACATGGGTTTGGGTGGACTCTGCGGGGTAGTGATGGACAAGGAGGCCTGGCGTGCTGTGGTTCATGGGATCGCAAAGAGTTGGACATGACTGAGCAACTGAACTGAGCTGAACTAATTACCTAAACTCACTGAAGAAGAAACAGATAACCTGAACAGCAGTATATCTATTAAATGAATTAAATTTGTTGTTAAAAACCTCCCCATAAAGAAAACTGTAGGCCCTGATGACTTTACCTGTGCATAATACTAAGCATTCAAGGAAGAAGAAATACTGATTCTATGTAGATTTGTTGAGAAAACTAAAAAGGAGGAGATAACTCCCAATTTTTTCTCCAAGATCAGGAGCAACATGAAGAAGCTCCTCTCTGTGCTTCTGTTCAAATGTCCTACTGGAGCTTCTTACCAGTGCAATAATGCAAGAAAAATAAAAGATCTTATTGAAAAGGATGAAGTATAAATGGTTTTATTTGCAGGCAATGTTATTGTCTATGTCAAAAAGGTGATGAGACCTACAGAAATCTACTATAAATTAGAAGTGAGTTAAGCAAGGTGCAGAGTCAAACATCAGTATGAAAAATATATTTCTATATGTAATTAGATATTGAAATAAAAATACCTTTTACAATGCCATTGAAAATATGGACTGTTTGGTATTGTTCAATTACTCAGTGTGTATGGCTCTTTGCAACCCCACAAACTGTAGTATACCAAGCTTTCCTGTCCTTCACCATCTCCCAGAGCTTGCTCAAACTCATGTCCATTGAGTTGATGATGCCATCCAACCATCTCATCTTCTGTTGTCCCCTTCCCCTGCCTTCAATCTTTCCCAGCATCAGGGTAAGCTTAGAGGTAAATCTGACAGAAGATGTGAAAAATTTGTAAACTAAAAACTATAAGCAATTGCTGAGATAAATTTAAGAAAAACAAATGAAAAATATGCTGCATGATTTATAATATTGAATTATCAGTTGTGGACATAATTGAGTTATAATTTTAAGGGAATAAATACCAAATCAAAATCTGAGCCAACTTTTTGTAGAAATTGACAAGCTGATTCTATGCTTTATATGAACTTCAAAATGGCAAAACAACTCTTTAAAAAGAAACAAACTTAGAAGACTAATGCTATTTCCAAACTTATTATAAAGCTACTGAAGTCAAAGAATTGTCGTGTTTGCATAAATGTAGACAAACATGTTAATGGAACAGCATAGAGAGTCCAGAAACAAACACACAACGGTCAACTGATTTTAGACAAAAGTATAGAGACAGTTCAGAAAAGGGATATTCTTTTTATATAATGGCACTCAATTTGCCAGCAAATCTGGAAAACTCAGCAGTGGCCACAGGACTGGAAAAGGTCAGTTTTCATCCCAATTCCAAAGAAAGGCAATGCCAAAGAATGCTCCAACTACCGAACAATTGCACTCATCTCACATGCTAGTAAAGTAATGCTCAAAATTCTCCAAGCCAGACTTCAGCAATATGTGAACCGTGAACTCCCTGATGTTCAAGCTGGTTTTAGAAAAGGCAGAGGAACCAGAGATCAAATTGCCAACATCCGCTGGATCATGGAAAAAGCAAGAGAGTTCCAGAAAAACATCTATTTCTGCTTTATTGACTATGCCAAAGCCTTTGACTGTGTGGATCACAGTAAACTGTGGAAAATTCTGAAAGAGATGGGAATACCAGACCACCTGACCTGCCTCTTGAGAAATCTGTATGCAGGTCAGGAAGCAACAGTTAGAACTGGACATGGAACAACAGACTGGTTCCAAATAGGAAAAGGAGTACGTCAAGGCTGTATATTGTCACCCTGCTTATTTAACTTATATGCAGAGTACATCATGAGAAATGCTGGACTGGAAGAAACACAAGCTGGAATCAAGATTGCTGGGAGAAATATCAATAATCTCAGATATGCAGATGACACCACCCTTATGGCAGAAAGTGAGGAGGAGCTAAAAAGCCTCTTGTTGAAAGTGAAAGAGGAGAGTGGAAAAGTTGGCTTAAAGCTCAACATTCAGAAAACGAAGATCATGGCATCTGGCCCCATCACTTCATGGGAAATAGATGGGGAAACAGTAGAAACAGTGTCAGACTTTGTTTTTTTGGGCTCCAAAATCACTGCAGATGGTGACTGCAGCCATGAAATTAAAAGGCGCTTACTCCTTGGAAGAAAAGTTATGACCAACCTAGATAGTATATTCAAAAGCAGAGACATTACTTTGCCGACTAAGGTCCGTCTAGTCAAGGCTATGGTTTTTCCTGTGGTCATGTATGGATGTGAGAGTTGGACTGTGAAGAAGGCTGAGCGCAGAAGAATTGATGCTTTTGAACTGTGGTGTTGGAGAAGACTCTTGAGAGTCCCTTGGACTGCAAGGAGATCCAACCAGTCCATTCTGAAGGAGATCAACCCTGGGATTTCTTTGGAAGGAATGATGCTAAAACTGAAGCTCCAGTACTTTGGGCACCTTATGCGAAGAGTTGACTCATTGGAAAAGACCCTGATGCTGGGAGGGATTGGGGGCAGGAGGAGAAAGGGACGACCGAGGATGAGATGGCTGGATGGCATCACAGACTCAATGGACGTGAGTCTGAGTGAACTCTGGGAGTTGGTGATGGACAGGGAGGCCTGGCGTACTGCGATTCATGGGGTCGCAAAGAGTCGGACACGACTGCGCGACTGAACTGAACTGAACTGAAACATGAACTACAGCAAATGCAGAGACTGAAGGTAATCAGAGCAAAGCAGGTGAGAGCACCAGGGCTAATTTTTACATACAGTCACCAGGACTCCTTGCTAGATGCAGCTTGCCCTTCACAGCCTGCAGGTCGACTGCCAGTAGAGCTCTCCTCTCCCACATCAGCCCACAGCAGAAGAATCCCTCCTGGCATAAGTCAGAGTCCCAGAAAAATCACCCCCTGCCTGGGCCACCCGTACACTACCTTGCAAGCAACAGGATGCTTTCCCAGGGCTCTGCTGAAGTCTAGCAGAGATTCAAACGTCTTCTGGCTGGTCATTGGTGTTTTAATGACCTGGAAATGCAAAGCAGAGAAGAATTATAACCATAAAATCAGCAAACAATTTCAATAGAACAGTTCAAAGAAACATTGAGAAAAAATGGCCACACAGGTGACAAAAATAATTTTTAGTTTCATAAAAGAAGGATCTCAAGCCAGAAACAAAATATCCACTTCAAGACACTGGACTATCACAGAACACACAAAATCAAGACTAAGAAAACTGATATAAATGTGTGGACATGTATGTAGGAGGTTTTACAGACTTTGTCACTGAGACTTGGGTTCAAACCCCAATCACACCACTTACTGGCTCTGTGACTCTGGGAATGTTTCTAGAAATTGAAATAACATTGAAATCACTCTACCTACCCTCAAGGAGCTGAGGTGAGAATGAAATTAGATTAGGAAGTAAAGCATTAAGGGCAGCTCCAAGGAAATGCTCAGTAAATGCTGGCTCTTTTTAGGGTTTTACTTGCCACTGTTAATGAGTTCAGGGAAGTAACTGGGAGTCTACTAGAGTATAATGCTTGCCTTTAACACACTCTGCATGAAGACGCACCTTCTCTTAGTCTAAAGATGAACAGAAGGCGCCCCAGGAAAACTGAGTGATGTGCCCAGGCCACCAAGATCCTGTGGACTCTGTGGGGGCCCTGTAACCCCCTATTACTCCACCCTCTCCCACACAGATGCCCCAAAGGCCAGCAGTCCCTCTGCCTCAGAACAGGCTCATCCCAGAGGGAGGCCATCATACCCTGCAAACGCAGGCCTACGGCTGGGGTGTGCCACCTGCCCGAACCCCGGGAAGGCCCAGGCCACCCCCCAACCCTCTCCTGTGAGGTGCACAGCAAGAGCACACCTGCTGCCCTGCTCACAGCGGGCTGCAGGGCTCGACAGGGGTCAGCATCAGGCCCCACACCTGGCAGTCAGCTTGCAGGAAAGAGCTCGCCTGTCAGAAGTTAGATTTCAGCAAATGGAGAGAGACCAGATGAATGTATATAAGTTAAATAAATGATTTAAATGCCAGTTAAGGGACTTCAATGAGTCAAAGCCAACAGGCTTGGCTGCTACAGCAGAACCTTTATATAAGCGCAGGTGAGTCAAATCAACCCCTGGTGCCTCACCTTTCGCATTGAAATAGGGGTGACGACATCTGACACACCCTCTCTCTTCTAAGAGGACTGTGTGGTGTAATGAGATAGTGTCTGTGCAGGGTGGAAAGCGCTATACAAATGAAGGGAATCATCAGCATTATCATTCATGCTTTAATGTGGTCACAGCTTGGGATGTGCTGGTATGCTATGGCATGAAGGGAAGCTAATGAGGGAAAACAGACAAAAGGCGCCATTAAGAGGGGGCTGAGGATGCCATGATACTGCTCTGCAGGCACCACAAATCAAACAGCAACCCGAGGATTATTCAAGAGGAAGCGGAAACATCACCTCCATCAGGACCGAACAGACTGGGCTGTGACAAGGGCTGCGAGTCAGGGAGTTTTAAAAATAACTTGGTGACTTACAGGAGTCAACAGTAAAGAGTTTTGTTTTGTTTTTAACAGGACGAATGCATATTTATGCATTCATCCAACAAACAACGTGCTGCAAGATATTCTGTTCCAACACAGGGTCTGAAAATTACATATATACACACATAATGTGCCCAGTCCCAAGGAGAGGAAAGAGCCACTCAACTTAGAGTTCATCTTGGTGTTCACCACCAGGGACACACACCGAATGCTCAAAGCAAAGAATAAAAGTTGCGTAAAGAAGAGCACTTTTAGAAAACATTTTCTAGAAAATGTTAACATTTGTCAAACATTTACTGTTAATAATCAATGTACCATATTTCCAAAAACACGAATTATCAGGTAAATGCAGCTGAAAACAGTATCAGAGCTGGAATATGTCTTTATCTTCAAAACACGTACGTACATGATATAGTAACGGAAAATGTGGAAAATTTCATTTCGCTTCCTTGCTCTTTCCTACATTAGGAAAAATGCTTTCTTCTATTCCCTGTGCCTCTTTGGTTCCTCAGCTTCTTCAAAAACAGCCTTAGAGATTGGCAATAAATTAGAAGAAGCCAAGAAGCAATGTTAGTGGAAGAGAGAATTCCTATCATAGGACGGTTCAGAGTAGTCCTTGAAAGAAAACTGTAAGGAAATTTAGTCATCCTTAAACTAGATGCTAATGCTTACAGAGGGGAGGGGCTGAGCATCAGGAGGTGGCAGAAACAAGGGGACACCGGAGGGAAGGGGGCCTGGAGAAGGCAGCAGAGGAAGACCACATCTCCACTCTCTCCCAGGGAGCCCCGGCTAGTCTCTGGAGGTCTGCCTGGATCCACAGCCCCCACACTTCGCACGGCAATAACTCCTCAACCTCAGTACAAATGCTATTTAATAGAAGCTGCTCCTCAGACCCTGTAATTAGCCCCCCTATAAAAGGCAAGTTGCCGCATTTCAGGGCAAATTATCTACTGTGACTCCACCTCCCTTGTACCTGAGTCTTGGGCAAGCAAGCGGCGGCAGCAGCCCAACAGCCCTCCCTGGCCACTTCCCTCCACCTCCCGGGGCTGAGGTCAGGAGGTTCGAGGCTATGAGGAGCTGCTTCATAGGTCTGGTCACAACACAGAGGAGCTGTGCCTCCTGTGGGGACAGTACAAAGGCCCCGTCACCGGAGCTGACACCAGTGTGACCCACCAACAGTGGACACTGTAATACAGCAGCTCCGGGAGGAAACCAAGCTTCTAATAAATTCCTCACCCAGCCTGGACAAGACAACACAAGCATGTGTGGCTCTCCCCTCCGGGGGCTCATCAGGCCAGTGGTCTTCAGAACCACCTTCCCAATCTGATGCTTCTCTCTGCACTGCTCATCAGCTATGACACACACAGTAAGTGATATTCCACACAGGTGACAGCCCTCCTGGACACCACTGGTCAAAAGAGAGGTTTGCAGAGAGATAAAGCCCAGGGGCCTGCCTAGATATTAGGTGCTGTTTCTTCCTTTGGCTCTGAAAGGAGATGCTGGCTAGAGAAACCCAAGCACAAGCACAACCAACCTGCCAACCTCCCACTAAAATCCGTGGAGCGCAATCCCCGGTGGCAGGGCAGGTGCCACTCAGAAGCAGGCCTGAGAGCAGGCAGAGCGAGCCTGCATGCACAAGCAGACCCCACTGACCTCCACAAGCTTCATCAAAGGCACTGGGTTGAAGAAATGGAGCCCGGCAAACCGGTCTTGTCTGGTGGTGGAATTGGCTAGGCTTGTGATCTGCAAAGAGGAAGTGTTGCTGGCAAAGATTGTGTGTCTGTGGAGAGAAAGACATTGGAGTGTTGGAAGGAGTCCCATCTTTGGAAACAGTCAGGGAAAAGACACAACTTCATTAACATTAGGCTGCAATCAAGTGACCTGCTTCATTTAAATTCTGAAATTTTAAATTTAAGTTACTTGCTCCAAAAGTCTGCTTCGTCTTTGCTAACCCTTCCTCAATTTTAGGCAACAAAGTTTCTCCCGGCTACTTGCCTTATTTAGCTTACATGGTATGTGAAGAACACAAGGAGGCAGTAACGTCAGTCACAAGATGAGACTGCATGTGAGCAAACACTGAGGAAAGACAGGATGCATCACAGACGCTCAAAATATAACACAAAACTGTGAAGAAACGCCTGAATCCTCCGTGGGAAACCCCTAACACGAACTAAAATCACCTCCCCTCAAATGAAAAGCTTTCCTTTCCCACTGATTGGGAACTAAAATGAAAACAGAAGGAAACCAACTGGTCCAAAAGAAGTTTTCCGGCCACACTGGTAGCTCTGGGGAAGGAAGGACACATGTGTACACACGATAAACACGGTTCAGCGCATTCTGACTGTAGTCAAAGTGTCAGTCACCCAGTCATGTCTGACTCTTTGCAACCCCGCAGAATGCAGCCCACCAGGCTGCTCTGTCCATGGGATTCTCCAGGCAAGAATACTGGAGTGGGTTTCCACCCCAACCATTTCCCTTCTCCAGGGGATCTTCCCAACCCAGGGATCAAACCCAGGTCTCCTGAATTACAGGAAGAATTTTTACCATCTGAGACACCAGGGAAGCCCTATTCTTATGATAAAATCTCCTTAAATAGCAGTACCACCTTCTTTTGTGTATATAAAATATTAAATTATTAATTTTAAAAACTCCATGCTGATTTCAACAAAATTTAATTTTTAAAGACCTCAGTAAAGTGGGGTGCCAAAGGCATGACAGACAAATCTTTAGAGACGGGCAAGACTTACCAGCTTTCCTACAGCACCACCTTGTGGATAAATATACACAAAACGGCCTAACTCTGCTAATCACCACCACCACAAAGGCTTGGCCACAGCCCAGGAAGGTCAGTGGTCCCTTATGACCAGATCAGGGTGTTCCTGCTTGCCCAAAAGGCAGTACTCTAGTCTGTCTGAAATCAAGGGAAAGTGGGAGGAGAGAGGAAGGGAAGGGAGAAGAATCCAGTAATCTGGGAAGAGCAGAGAAGAGGTGAGAGCAGCTGCTGCGTTGGTGGTGTACACTGGTACAGTCGTGCGATGGAACACTACTCAGCCACTAAAAAAAGGAGAAGATCAAGCCATCCGCAGCAACATGGATGGGCCTAGAGATTATCACACTGAGTGAAGTCAGTCAGAGAAAGCCAAACGTCACATGGCATCACTTCCATGTGGAACCTGAACTAGACGCAAATGAATCAATCTATGAAACGAACAGAATCATGGACAGGGAGAGCAGACCGGTGGTTGTCAAGGGGCAGGGCTTTGGGAGAGGGCAGAATGGGAGCTTGGGGTTAGACATGTGAGATTCTATACAGAGGATGGATAAACAGCACGGTGCTACGGTACAGCACAGAGCCCTATACTCAGTATCCTATGATAAACCATACTGGAAGAGAACGCATGTGTAACTGAGTCACTTAGCTGTACAGCAGAAATCAAACACTGTAAATGAACTATGCTGCTGCTTCTTAGTTGCTTCAGTCATATCCAACTGTGTGACCCTATGGACTGCAGCCTGCCAGGCTCCTATGCCCATGGGGATTCTCCTGGCAAGAATAGGAGAGTGTGTTGCCATGCCCTCTTCCAGGGGATCTTCCCAACCCAGGGATCAAACCCGGGCCTTCTGCAATGCAGACAGGTTCTTTACCACTGAGCTGGTATACTTCAATTTAAAACACTGATAGAAAAACACTGACCAATTTCATGAGTAGGATTCCACTGTATATATGTACCACATCTTCCTTATCCTTTCCTCTGTCAGTGGATATTTAGGTTGCTTCCATGTCTTGGCTATTGTAAATAGTGCTGCAATGAACACTGAGGTGCATGTATCTTTTGAATTATGGTTTGCTCTGGATATATGCCCAGGAGTGGAATTGCTGGATCATATGGTAGCTCTATTTTTAGTTATTTAAGGAACCTCCAAACTATTCTAGAATCCTCCTGCCAATGCAGGAGAAACAGGAGATGGGGGTTTGATTCTTGGGTTGGGATGATCCCCTGGAGGAGGAAATGGCAACACACTCCAGCATGCTTGCTGGGAGAATCCCATAGACAGAGGAGCCTGGTGGGCTATAGACCATGGGGTCGCAAAGAGTCAGACGTGACTGAAGGGAACAAGCATGCGTACTGTTCTCCATAGTGACTGTACCTGTTTACATTCCTAGAACAGTGCAAGAGGGTTCCCTTTTCCCCACATTCTCTCCAGCATTGACTGTGCAGATTTTTTGACGATGGCCATTCTGACTGGTGATACCTCACTGTAGTTTTAATTTGCATTTCTCTAACAATTAGTATGCTGAGCAGCTGTTCATGGTGCCTTTTGGCCATCTGTATCTTTTTCTGAGAAACATCTATTTAGATCTTTTGCCTATTTTCTGATTGGGTTGAATGGTTTTTTGATATTGAGCTTCAGGAGTTGTCGTCCCTCATAGCTCAGTCGGTAAAGAATCTGCCTGCAGTACAGGAGACCTGGGTTCGATCCCTGGGTCGGGAAGATCCCCTGGAGAAGGAAATGGCAACCCACTCCAGTATCCTTGCCTGGAGAATCTCCTGGACACCGCAGGAGCCTGGTGGGCTGCAGTCCACAGGGTCGCACAGAGTCTGGCATGACTGAGCGACTAACACTTACTTACTTGCTTCATGAGCTGTCTGTATACTTTGGATGGCCAACATTTCAGAGGGCTTCCCTGATGGCTCAGTCGGTAAAGAATCTGCCTGCAATGCAGGAGATCTGAGTTTGATCCTGGGCTCAGGAAAATCCCCTGGAGAAGGAAATGGCAACCCACTCCAGTATCCTTGCCTGGGAAATCTCTTGGACACAGCAGGAGCCTGGTGGGCTGCAGTCCATGGGGTCACAAAGGGTTGGACACGATCACATCTTATGGAAGTACTTTTTCCAAATTCTGAGGGTTGTCTTTTCATTTTGTTTATGCTTTCCTTTGCAATGCAAAACGTTTTACATTTAATTAGGTCCCGTTTATTTTTGTTTTTATTTTCATTACTCTAGGAGGTGGATTGAAAAAGATCTTGCTGTGATTTATAGATCAAAATAGGACAGAAAGCCCAGAGATAAACCTATGCACCTATGGTCACTTAATTTATGACAGAAGAAGCAAAAATATACAGTGGAGAAAAGACAGTCTCTTCAATAAGTGGTGCTGGGGAAACTGGATAGCTACATGTAAAAGAATAAAATTAGAATGCTGTATGCAAAAATAAACTAAAAATGGATTAAAGACCTAAATGTAAGGCCAGATACAATAAAACTCTTCGAGGGAAACAGGGGCATAACACTCTCCTACATAAACAGCACTTACTTTTAAGGCACGAGAACAGTGGCCTTTCTCAACAACTTCCAAGTTTGCCATTTTAAAGGCCAGGCAAAGGGGCTCCTTAAAAAAAAATAAAACCTTCTCAGCCAACATCCCTAACCAAGACAGTCTGGTTTCTGTCACATGGTATGACAGCCCCAGGAGAAGTGAAGCTGCTCAGTCGCGTGTGACTCTTTGTGACCCCAAGGACTGTAGTCCTACCAGGCTCCTCCGTCCGCACAATTTTCCAGGCAAGGGTACTGGAGTCGGTTGCCATTTCCTTCTCCAGGGGATCTTCCCAACCCAGGGATCGAACCCAGGTCTCCTGCATTACAGGTGGACGCTTTACCCTCTGAGCCACCAGGGAAGCCTGTAAAGTACGTGAGCATGCTGATCAGCTGAATGACACACAGGGGACAGAAAGACAGGCCTCTCCTCTTTGTCAGGGTCGCCAGACCACACCGCCCTAAGGGCTGTCAGGCCAGCAGGCCAGCATGCAGGTGTCTCTTTAGCCACTGTTCGCTGGTGGCTGCCTAAGAACTACTGTTGGCACATAATCTTAATCTTTGAGTCCCAGTCAAGACGGGTGACGCCTTGCCAAGCAAACCACAAGATGAGCATGAGTGAACATGTCAGGGGTCAACACCAGCAGGAGCCACAGACAGAACTAGAGCTGCACATGCGCATGGCTCGCTGACACCGCACAGACAGTCCTGAGCCAGGGGCCCTGCGTCTGACCTGCACGAGGCTAGCTCTCCTCGCCCACCCTTTGCCAGGAAGCTGGGTAACAACTCCATGCTCCTTAAAGGGTCTCAATTGTTTTGGCTTAACCCAGAGAAGGCTCAAGCAGGAGGACCCTGGAAAACCATGGAAACAGAAGGCATTCCCTTCAATTACATTATTCTGTTGGTTTCATCCAAAAGAGAGGACACACCAAACTGCTCTGAGGTGGCTCAGCAGACGTCTAGGGACGTGACCGAGTGCCTCCACCCTCTGGCCTGGGAGGGGCCGTGATGCAGACGCTGCCGAGCCCAAGACCTGCCCCTGGATGGACCCTCCAATTCACGTGGGAAAAACTCTACCCTCCTCTGGGGACAAGGATCAGATTCAGGGCAGCCCACACCTCAGGAAGCGAACTGGGGGTGGAGGATGGAGAACAAAGCAAACAGTGTTGGCTCTTCCGGAAATAGCTGTAGAGTAATAAAAAGTCTTAGTGTCAGGAGACTCCTTCCCAGGAGGAAAGCCCAAGCGCCAGGAAGGGAGCCCCCAGCACCAACGAGGTCTCCCAGAGGTCACGTACTCGGCGGCAAACTTGTCCAGCCTCTTGAACAGCTCGTTCTTCAGCTGCAGATTCTCTACGATGGCCTCCACCACCAAGTCTGTGCTGTGGACCACGGATGCTGCATCCGTGCTGGTCGATATGCTGCTCAGGGTCTTCGCCACAAACTCATCAGCACCCTAATGCCGTGGGGGAAGAAGAGAATGGTCACTGGGCTCGCTGGAAAATGGTTGATGCGCTGCCGAAGGGGGAGCAGGAGGGCGAGGACAGGCCAGGACACCCCAGACAACCTGAACGCGCTCTGGAATCCTGAGAAATAAACTCTCTACATCTCTTGTTAGAGTAGATGGCATCCCAATGTGCTTCTGGACCCTAGGGCAAGAATCAGCCTGTAAACAATCCCAAGTGCCGGTCAGCACACTGTCGTGCGTCAGGCATAACCCTTCAAGCTCTTAGCTGGCTCTGCTCAGGTTACTAAGCTGTTTGTTCACAGCATCGGTGTTGGCCTATCTGCTCCGTGTCAACAAACAGCCATGTACTGTTCCATGACAGTACAGCTTCTTGGAAGCCTGTGATCTGTCTTCTAGAAAAGGGTAAAAGTGGCTCTCAGCCCCATCCACGAGTCTGAGAGGTGGTGCTGACTATTCCCCTCTAGCAGGAGGCAGGGAAGAGCTGCCGGACTCAGCAGTTGTTTATCAACTAATAATCACCCATCATGTGCCGGCAACTGGTGGTTCAAAAGCACATGCCAGACACAGCCTCTGCCCTAAAGAGCGCACAGTCCTGTCTTTTCCTCATTTGTACCTCCAGGTTTCCACAAACAGATCTCAATCAGGGCAGAGACAGGCGGTCCCCTTATTAGCTGCCATTTTACTTCAAGATATAATTTGCCCATGAGGATTCAAAACGGTCCAGCAAAGGCATCCAAAATCATCAAGGAATAAACAATTCTCAGAGCTGTTCCAATGGTATGTGGCAGCCTGGGTGGGAGGGGAATTTAGGGGAAAGTAGATACATGTATTATGTGTGGCTGAGTCCCTTTACTGGCCACCACAAACTATCACAACATTGTTAATCGGCTATATTCCAATATAAGATTAAAAAGTTTAAAAAACTATCAGAGCTGATCAATAGAAACGTAATGCAAGGTGATAGTTGATTTTAAATTTCTATTGGCTGCACTTTAACACGTGAAAACAGGTAAAATTAGTTTTATTTAACCCCATCTAAGCTACTGTCATTTTAACATGTAATCAACATAGAGATGTCTTGTGTTCTTCTACTCAGTCTTTGAAATCTGATGTCTGTCTTACAAGGCACCTCGGTTTGGACTAGCCACAGTTAAAGTGCTTAGCAGCCACTTGCAGCCAGTGGCGACTGTCCTTATCAGCGGAGAGCTAGGTGAATACAATTTATGTCAACTCAGCAAGTGGAAGCTGACCCTTCAAGCATGTCCCTGGCAGAGGTGGGAAATGCCAGGAGACCAGACTCCTGAGGAGTGACCGGTCAGGAGCAAAGCATCTTGAGAACAGACACCACCTTTTTACCCTCAGGGTGGGGCCCAGAGCCTCAGCCCAAAGAGGGACAACTGGCAGAAGTGTGCAGAGTGAATAAGTGAGAGTGCGGGTTATCTGGATCCACTCGCTCCGTCCTTGCTTCCGCTCGGCCCTCTTCAATCTTGCCTGACCAGGCCCTCATCACAACATGCTCCTCTCTATCACGACCAGTGAGGAGAGTTTAACCTGCTGTGATACATACAGATTTCTTTAGGGAGAACATAAAATGATCTCCCCCCCACTCCTCTGATTTTTAAAAGATGACTAGATTTTAAGAAGATGCAAACCTAAATCACAATGAGATACCACTTCATACCTCCTATGATGGCTGCTACAAAAATAACACTAATAATTGCAGGCCAGGATGTGGAGAAATTGGAACCTCTGTACATTACTTGTAGGCATGTAAAATGGTCCAGCCATTGAGGAAGACAGTTTGGTGGTTCCCCGCCAAAGCTAAACCTAGGCTTGCTATATGACCCAGTGATTGCACTGCCAGGTATATACGTGAAAGAACTGAAGAGAGGGACTTGAACAGACAGTACACTCAGGGTCGCTACGGCACCATTCACAATAGCCAAAAGGCGAAGAGAACCAAGAATACGGCTGTTTACTTCTCCTGTTCTGTTATCAGTCCCTGGGGAATATTTAGTGATTATGTTATTACACTGGCCTAAAGTTAGGCCTGTTTTATTGCCCTCAAGTTTCAATTCAAACATTTAAAAAGCAGGCAATGGCCAGAACCCCCTCACAAATGTGAAGTGGTCAGAGAACTGGTCTTGAAGATAATGATGACAAGAAATCACCTTGGGGTTTTCTGCAAACTTCTTCTTGGCCACTTTCCGAAGACTTTCCTCAATTCCCTTTCTAGATTTTGCCAGGATATCCTCTGTTTGGTCCACCAACACTACTGTGTGGCCAGCTGCTGCAGCAACCTAGAACAAAACAAATAAACAAAAAATCAAGAAAAGATAAAATTTAAAAAAAATTAGTAGATAGGAATTCTCTGTAGTCCAGTGGTTAGGACGTGGCACTCTCACGGCTAGGGCCTGGGTTCAGTTCCTAGTTGGGGAACTAAGATCCTGCAAGCTGCTCAGTGCAGCCAAAACAAACAAAACCTAATAGAGTTTATATTCTACATGAACTCTAGCACTATTCTTCTCAAAATACCACATGAACATAATAATAAGCCAACAGTAATTAAACACACACTTCTTCTCAGGCACTGCTTTAAATCCTTACCATGGATAACAATTCCAAAGCAACCTGACAAGAAGATCAAGAGATGGGCCCACAGTCGCACAACAGGTTTCTGGAAACGGGTATGTGGAAAGGGCCCATGCCCTGCGCCTGAACTGCTTGCACAGTGTGGTGCACACCCACACCTGTTCTTCCCGGAGTCTGAAAGTGTGGCACCGGCCAGGCAGAGGGCGCCTGTGTGACCAGCCCCAAGAAAAACTCTTGGCTCTTCGTCTCTAATGAGCACCCCTGGAGACACTTCACAGGACCTGTTGTAACTTGCTGCTGGAGGAATCAAGTGTGTCCTGTGCGGCAGCAGCAGGAGAGGACTCAAGAAGCTGGCCCCTGGTTTCCTCCAGACCTTGCCCCATGTGGCTTTCCCCTTTGCTGATTCTGTTCTGTGTCCTTTTGATATAATAAATTATAGCCATGACGATGACTATATGCTGGTCCTGGGCTTCCCTGGTGGCTCAGATGTTAAGGAATCTGTCTGCAATGTGGGAGACCCTGTGTTAGGAAGATTCCCTGCAGAAGGAAATGGCAACCCGCTCTAGTATTCTGGAGAATTCCATGGACAGAGGAGCCTGGCAGGCTACAGTCCATGGGGTCACAAACAGGCAGACAGGAAGGAGCCAACTAACACTGAGAGAGGTGAGAAAGTCATGAAATCTGGAGCAGTGGGGCAAATTTAGTGGGGAACCCTAACGTAGAAAATAAGAACACAGATCTCAGATTTCAGATGCATCTAATGATGAAACTGAACTGCTCCGAGACAGGCATCCCTGAGGAGCAACAGCTGAAGGGAGGTATGATGACCACCAGTGGGGTACTTTATCCAAAAGAGGGCAAGCAGAGGTGCTAGCTCAGGGACCTTCCATTTTTGTCTCAGCTCCTCTGTGTGGCAGTCCAGAGTTATTCCAGTGTGGCACTGGAATAACACAAGTGATTTTCACCTTCCTCTTCACTTCTGACCTAGCTCATCCTTTGAACAGGCCAAACAGGATTCCTCAGATTCCTCCCTGCCCAGTCCCAGTACAAGCCCCTCACTTCCACTTCCAGCATCACTCAGCCTTTTTTTGCCCTCAGGGGCTTGGGGAGGAAAATTCAAGCACTTTTGGAACAAGAGAAAAAGCTGAAGGCAACAGAAACAAAGAAAGACAGCAGAGGTACTTCGCTGGTGGTTCAGTGGCTAGGACTCTGTGCTTCCACTGCAGGAGGCACGTGTTCAATCCCAGGTTCAGGAACTAAGATCTCAGAAGCTGCAGCGAGTGGCCAAAGAAATAAAAAGAGAAAGTTAAAGCAGTATCCTTTTGTTTTGAAACTTTAAAATCCCACTGAGAAAACAGGGGAGGAAAAAAAAACACTCAACAATACTAAGCTCCGTATGTCAGATGTCAAAGAAAATAAAAGCCGCATGGTGAAGAACTCTGTCAGGAATCAGGTCTCAGAAGGCTGGGTACATCTTCTGTACCCAGGAGGAGGAGTACACATGGAAGATGCCATTCTCCCAAAGAATAAGGCATTAGCCTTAAAGAGGTGGAGGGGAGCCAGCGATGGAGCAGGGATCGCGCCCTCTCCCTAGAAAGCCACCTGCAGAGTTACTGTAATCGTGTGTGACTATGACAGTCACAGGGCATCTTTGGTCATGTTGCAGATAAGCTATAATGCCATCCCCTTGAGATTACTTTTTTAAAAAAACTGCAAACAGAACCAATCCAAGAGATGAAGCAATCCTCAAAAATTCAAGTGAACCAAGACAGACTTACAAGAACACTAAAATTCAACTGGGAAAATACATGGCCAAGAAGTATTTTCAGCCTAAATGAGGACTTATCCAAAGTCCTCTGATAAACACGCCCAGCTCCCCCACCCCCACTCCCGCCCATAAGGAGACACTGGGCAATTCAGTCATTGCTTTTCTTCATCCCGTGTCTGCATGGGCACCCTGGAGATGGTACCGTGTGCAGACACCAGCCAAAATCAGCTATTAAATCAAAGCCCTCTAGGCAACGTTCTAGAAGAACAAAGTGAACATGTCAAATGATCCATGTCAAAGCTACTGGTGTGCAAAATGTCTGTTTACTTTGCCATATCAACCAGAATATACAGGAGTGCAAGGAGGGGCCAAGTCTCAGAAAGGCAGCAGACAGACCTTCCAGTGTGCCACTGATCACATCCTCACTCTGCAAAACGCCCCTCAGCCCCACAGTGCCTCATTGGTCTTTAAAGAGGCTGCTCTTGTAGGAACTTAGCTTAACTGTTTTCCCTAACTCAGTTGCCTCAAACATTTTCTACAATTTCGGGATCTTCAAAATGCCTAGACTAGTTATTTCTGGTCTAGTGAGAAAGCAATAATTGTATACTCTAAATGGTTATCCCTTTAAATACTTTCTACTTCAGCTTTCCTTATCTTGGTTTACTCATAAAGCTTCAATAAAATACAAAGGAAATCTTATGGTATTGTTATTCCACAGTCAGAAAAAGATATTCTAGTTTAAACCCAAAGTAGACATGACTAGTGGGGAATTTCCTGGCAGTCCAGCAGTTAGGACTCTGAGCAGACTTCACAGCCATGGCCTTCATTCAAACCCTGGTCAGGGAACGAAGATCTCACAAGCTGCATGGCATGGCCAAACAAACTACAACAACACCCCACCCAACGGGGACACAATTAAGACTGAATGGAGAAAATATAGGTGAAAAAGATACATTTAAATTCTTAAATATTATCCATTTTATGATGAAGTTCTTGGTTGCATAGCAATAAACTACCATTTCAGCACAACTTCAAGTAATTTCAATGAAAGCAGTATTTTCATTCTACCCACCTGTAGACAGCAACCCAAACCAACCTAAAGAACTTCCCTTAGAATCATTTGTTTGCAGACATACCCGAGAGACACAAGGTTGGCAACATCTTGAGGGTAACTTCCTGTCCTACTCATCTTCACAAACGCAGTGCCTGGTCCATGGTGGTGAGAGGGTAATAGGCAGGAAGACCAGGGGTCTCCCAACAGAGCAAATAGGCTGCAAGTGTCAGACATTTTTTTTCTCTTTTAAGCGGTAGGAGGAAACAAACAAGTGTAGATTTTTTTCCCCTTCTCTACACAAATTTAAAAAGAGGTTTCTTTTAAAATTCTGTTGCCATGACAACACGTGTTTCCACCTGCACTTAACTTTTCTCAAACCTTGAGCTAACCAAAGCGTTTTTCCTATGGAAACATTTGTCTTAAGCTGTGTTAATGAACTATGTATTTACATTGCCTAATGGCCTTGGATAACTCACCTTGTGCCAGTATTATGCCAAAATGCATGTTGTGGGTGAGGGGCTTGGTGCCAGTCTCTGAGTTTTGAGACGTTTCCTTTCTCCCATCAGCAGACTGCTGCTGCTGCTGCTAAGTCGCTTCAGTCGTGTCCGACTCCTAGCGACCCCATGGACTGCAGCCTACCAGGCTCCCCCATCCATGGGATTTTCCAGGCAAGAGTACTGGAGTGGGTTGACATTGCCTTCTCCAGCAGACTGCTAGTAGCTATATAACATCCAGCTAAAGACTAGCAGGGGGGCACTTTTTCTGCCCCCTTCTGGTGTCTATGTCAGAAGCTTTCTCTCTTTTATACTTTAATAAAACTTTATTACACAGAAGCTCTGAGCAATCAAGCCTTGTCACTGGCCCTGGATAGAATTCTTCTCCTCCAGAGGCCAAGAATCTCAGCATCTTTCATGGCTCAACAACAACCTTTCAGTGGGCACTCAATGTATATTTGCTGAAAAGTAAATGAACAAACCAACCACAGGTAGCCCACTGCCTGGTATGTATCAGATACCTGACAACATTTCCATGGGATGAGTCCAATGTTCTGATTTTATTCATTTACTCCAAGTGGGGTTGGTATTCCTCCCTACTGTTACGGGTTATTGTCAAGATAGAGGGAGGATGCAGGCAGCCTGTCCCTTGTCCCCATGCAATTCATGTCAGACCTGAAAGGTACATGACTGCATCCCAGACTGGCTCAATAAGCAGATGCAACCTTAAGCATGGCCAGTAGTTAGATCTTCGCTCAAAGCTTCAGCTACATGCTGGTATGAAGGCTAGAGCCAGAAAAAAATAACAAGAAGTGCTGTGTTTTTCTTGGAAGCCAAGTAATTGTACTGGGATATACAAACAATCTGGACAGTGGGGAAGCCTTCAAATAGTTTGGGTGAAAAAAACACAGATTATTACAAAATGCTTTACACCAAATGACCAAGGGCCACACAAAAACTTTGGCTTCTCTGAGGTGAGCACTCTTGCCCCACCACCCCAACACCTGAGCTCTCCTGGGGTAGAGAGGAATCACCCTTACCACAGCACGCTGGGCACAGCTCTGCATTCATTCCCATCACTACTGCTGTCTCCTCCCAACTCAACCACCATGCAGGGCCTGTTCCAGGTCCCGGGATAAGGTGATGAATAAAACAAATCCCCTGCTCTCAGAGAGCTTTCACTCCTCATAAATTATTCTATTTGGTCTTCATAATAGCCTTTGGGGGAGGCACTGTAACAGTAAGCGAACAAAGCCTGGACGTGAGGGGCTTATCCCGAGCTCACATGCTGACTGTTGACCCTGCAAGGCATGGCTGGGTCCGAGGGGAACAGTCTGAAACAGCTCTGAACTGGGCTAGAGTCAGACTCTGGAGCCTGTCTACCAACTATGAGACAGAAAAATTCCTTAACTCTCAAAGGCTGTCTCCTCGTGTAAAATTGGAGCAGAAGAACTGTTGAGAGGATCAAAAGAGTTAATACATGTTGAGAGGATTAAAAGAGTTAACACAGTAGAATTGTTGAGAGGATTAAGAGTTAAAGAACATGTGATATGCTAGGCACCCAGAACAGTGCCCAGGATATCACCACAGCTTAATGATTTTATTCTAGGCAGGCCCCTTCTTCCTTCTGTAAGGGTCCAAGGCTTAATAAGAGATCCAGGTACTGCCTCTAAAGGAAAATAGTTCACTTTGCCTTTAAAATTATATCTTTGGATCTCACGACTTGCCCCCTTTCTGGTTTTCATTTTCAGGTTTTCTTTTCTGTGTCCCTACATTTTTACAAACAGGTTAGGAGCCCTCTTCATTTAAAAAGAACGTTTACAAGCAGGGAGAACACCCACAAACTTCCTTAGCCACCTGAAGCTGACCTTTGCTTCACTACAAAAGTCCTTTAATCACTGGGGGACACAGCTGTATGGGGAGCACCAGCTCTGCTGAATGCAAGAACACATCAAAGGTCTTCCAGGCGTTAAAGCCAATGCCTGTTCTTTGGCCTCATCTACTTTTCCACAGCCCTACACACTGCCAGCTAAGCCTTCCTTTTTGAAATTCTCCGATTTCTTATCTCTGTCTGTTCCTTTTAGCCGTATTAATTCTCTCAGTCTTCTCAAAGTTATCTTTCAAGGTTCTGCCTTCAGTATTCTTCTCCTCTGTCTTTACATCTTTTCTTTCTGGAACCCTAACCATTCTCCTAATTCCAGCTAGGTGTCACACCAGCACCTTCTGTCCTAAGCTAGTCTGTGCCATGTGCGTGATGCTAGGTCACTTCAGTCGTGTCCGACTCTGTGACCCCATGGACTGCAGCCCGCAAGGCTCCACTATCCATGGGATTCTCCAGGCAAGCATACTGAAGTGGGCTACCAGGCCCTCCTCCAGGGGATCTTCCCGACCCAGGGATCGAACCTGTGTCTCTTATGTCTCCTACATTGGCAGGTGGGTTTGTCACCACTGAGCCACCTGGGAAGCCTGCAGTCAATACCTTGTGACCCTAAAACCAATTCTCTTGATCTTCATTAATGTTACCACTATCCTAGGGTCACAAGAGTTGCTGGACAACACTTTTTTCTTAACCTCTGCCCTAATTACATCCAAAGAAGTTCTATCCATCATTTAAGGCCCATTTCAAAAGCTACCCTCCCCAAACAAATGTCCTTTTTCTTGTTTTAAACCCTAGAGCTAGACTTTTACTGCTGTCACTAGGCTGCTTGACACCAGTCAATGGTGCCATGAAGTCTCTGCTCTTGGATCTGACTCCCTTAGCCGCGACACTGATCTGGCCCTTGTGTCCCCTGCCACTCATCACCTGTACGCGGTCTTGTCCGGTAACTCACTGCTCAATACCAGGTCCGAGAGCAGGGTGGCCCAAACCTGTGCCCTCCGCCAGCCCCGTCACACTGCTCCTTGGGCTGCTTCCCAGCTTCACAACCTCGCCCTGAGGTTCCTTCCCTCAGGAAGTGCCTCCACCTCACTGAGGCCAGCCCATAATGGAACAGAGAGGCCCTCTCTCCCTCAGTGAACGCTGTCTCAACCTCTAGCACAGGTAGTTGCTCCTTTGTGCTCTACTGATGTACAGATACAGCAGGTCCTTCCTGCAGGACCCTAAATATAGGGGAAAAAACCAGTGTGGAGCTGGTAAGAGTCACAGCTACCGATGATCACTCAGTTATATTAACAGCAGCCCAAACCCCAGGACACGAATGTAAGAGAGAAATAAGAAACAAATGGTTGTAAGCGATTTCAAGTTGTAAAAATCTCACGAATTTTAGAATAAAGGTCATAAACCAAGGACGTTGTAGGAGAAATTCCAGATGTGAAAGATAAATTAGACATGGAAAAGTTAACAAACGCCAGCTTTTGATGATGAACTCAAAATACTGAATGATAGCTAGAGACCTTTGAAAAGACCTGCCACATCGTCCACGTCTTCAGAATCCGAAGTAGCTGTTACCACAAAGCCCAACATAGGGTAGTTCTGTCATACTCCGAACTTCAGTCCAACCAAAATTTCCAGTAAATGCAAATTTCATATACATATATGTAGTGCAGTTACATACATATGCCTTTTTTAAAACACATACTTTTTAATGTCCCTTTTCCCTTGCCTAAGAAGATATATCCTATATATCTATAACATCATATTTTAAGTGTCTAAAGGCCATATCTTAGGGTAAAGTATTTAACCCACTGAAACTGTCATCTGTCTCAGGTGACACCCCAGATATGGCCAGCAGGCCATCTGTGCCTTCATGACAGTTAGCTGCTCATACTTGTGCCGCCTGTGGATGGTGAGCAATTCAAGAGCAACAACCACACACTACTTCTCACCCGCCTCAATGTCTAGCACAAAGGCACACTTCATCTTCATGAAAGAATGCATGGACAATAGATCTAGTTTTTAAAAGCTTCAATTTGTGAACTATCTTAGAAGTAAGTTCTCAAGAAATCATGACTGGTTTTGCTACTAGAAACTCGTTATAGTATCTCTATTATTGTGGTGGACAGATCAACCATTTTCTGGCACTGGTGGTGGAGATGCCAGGCAAAAGGGGAACTAGAGGGCAACTGCTGTGTGTGTGATATGACCACTTCTGTACTTTCAAAACTGGATTTATGCTTAATTTGCTCCAGCATGTCAATGTGTCCTATACCATTTATCAAAGGGGCTGTGGGCAAAGAGACATGCAGACCCTGTGTGTGTCCGTCCATCTCTGAGGGAAACGTGTGAGCCAGGGCAGGGATGGCAGCAGACACACAACACAGGTCTCCCTCCAATGTAGCTTTCTTCTCTATCACAGTAGGGAAGGGTGAGAGGCACCTTAGTTTCTCAACTACTGTAAGGTCAGAGAGAGGGAAAATTATTTACTGTTCAGCTTTATTAGCTACAGATAATCGAGATCATCAATTACTTGAGCAGGAAAATCAGTGCAACTGTTTTCAGGCCTTTTAGCCATGAAATTATTCCTCCTAAGAATGTATACAGAAGAGCAATACATACAGCACAGGTCAGGGGAGAGGGGTTTGGGAACCACCAAGGAACCGCTCTGAACTCCTAACCCTAAAGTCCATCAGAGTGTAGTGTTAAAAACCTCTGCTCTGTAAAGTAATTAGCCTCCAATTAAAAAAAAAAAAAAAAAAAAACCTCTGATCTATTCAGAGATGGCTATTATTTTAAAAAAGAAACAAAAACAAAAAACATAAAATAAGTGTTAGCAAAGATATGGAGAAACTGGAACTCCTGCACACTGCTGACACAGTCCCTGTGGAATATGCTGTAAGAGTTCCTCAAAACACTAAAAATAATTACCATATTATCCAGGAATTCCACTTCTGGATATATATACAGAAGACTAACACAGGCTTAGAAGCAACACTCTAACATAGCTGCAGACCTGTTCATGGCAGCATCCCCAGGAGCCAAAAGGTGGGAGCAGCCCAAGTGTCCACTGATGGATGAATGGGCAGACAAAATGTGCCACAGACATGCAATGGAATGTGACTCCACTAAAAATATCCCGATGTAATATTACTCCTCAAAGAGGAAAGAAATTCTGACACATGCTACAACACAGATGAACCTTTAAGGTTTGTAGATGAAATAAAGCAGTCACAAAAGGACAAATCCTGAGTGATTTCTCTCATACAAAGAATCTAGAACAGTCAGATTCATAGAGACAAGTAGAAGGATGGCTGCCAGGGGCTGGGGGAAGGAGAGATGGGAAATTATTATTCAACAGGCATGTACTTAAATGCCACTAAACTGTACATTTTTTTAATGTGCATATTTTCAGTTTTATTAGATAAATGCCAAAGCATTTCCCAAATAGTTACACTAATCTATTGATACATTCCCACCAACAACAGGAAATATGAACTTCCTGTTGCTCCATATCCTTACCAAACTTTATCAGATTTTTCAAATTTTTCCAAGCTGATGTGTGTGTATAGTTATTTATCTGTAGTTTTTTTTTAAATTTACTTATTTTAATTGTAGGCTAATTACTTTACAATATTGTAGTGGTTTTTGCCATACATTGACATGACTCAGGCATGGATGTACATGTGTCCCCCATCCTGAAACACTCTCCCACCTCCCTCCCCATCCCGTCCCTCTGGAACATCCCAGTGCACCAGCCCTGAGCACCCGGTCTCATGCCTCAAACCTGGACTGGCGATCCGTTTCACATATGATACTATACATGCTTCAATGCTATTCTCTCAGATCATCCCACCCTTGCCTTCTCCCACAGAGTCCAACAGACTGTTCTACACATCTGTGTCTCTTTTGCTGTCTCGCATACAGGGTTATCATTATCATCTTTTTAAATTCCATATACATGCATTGGTAAACTGTATTGGTGTTTTTCTTTCTGGCTTACTTCACTCTGTATAATAGGCTCTAATTTCATCCACCTATTACAACTGATTCAAATGCATTCTTTTTAATGGCTGGGTAATATTCCATTGTGTATATGTACCACAGCTTTCTTATCCATTTGTCTGCTGATGGGCATCTAGGTTGCTTCCATGTCCTGGCTATTACAAACAGTGCTGTGATGAACACTGGGGTACATGTGTCTCTTTCAATGTTTGTTTCCTCAGTGTGTATGCCCAGCAGTGGGATTGCTGGGTCATACGGCAGTTCTATTTCCAGTTTTTTAAGGAATCTCCATACTGTTCTCCACAGTGGCTGAACTAGTTTTCGTTCCCACCAACAGTGTAAGAGGGTTCCCTTTTCTCCACACCCTCTCCAGCAATTTATTGCTTGTAGACTTTTGGATCACAGCCATTCTGACTGGCATGAAATGGTACCTCATTGTGGTCTTGATTTGCATTTCTCTGATAATGAGTGATGTTGAGCATCTTTTCATGTGTTTGTTAGCCATCTATATGTCTTCTTTGGAGAAATGTCTGTTTAGTGAACTGCACATTTTTAAAGTAAGTTTTACTTTATGTATTTTTTTTTTTTTACCACATACAATACACAAAAACCTTTAATCCAACATACCTTCATTTTACTGAGAAAAGCAGCAGCAACTAAAACAAAAATATTATTCACCTAAGATCACATATCTATCCAAAACATAATTCTGTAAAAGGTACTTCTGTCTAGATTACTAACTAAGCTTTTCAATGGCTCCTGGTGATCACAAAATAAAAGCTCCTACACATGGCACACAAGCCCCTCCAGGAAAGGGACCCACCTCCTCTCCAGACACACTGCTCACTGTTGCCAGAGACTGCCGCTAGGTGTGTAGGTGCCTATAGCTGCTATCACCGCTCATCTCCAGGCCTCTGTACTGTCCAAGCCTTCTCCCCCAACTTCCCTCACTAACTAAGCCCAAGTATCACTTCCAGATACTAAGCGCCGCCACCCCCAAGATCCTCCGAGTCCCAGGCAAGGAGTCCTCCCCGTTCCGGTGATACCCCTGCATCCGCCACCACCGCACCCACCACAGTGTCACGATCACCCGTTTAAGTGCCGTCTCCCCGACTCCTGCACTTAGTGCTTAGTCCCTCAGTCAAATCTGACCTTTGCGACCCCATGGACTGCAGCCTGCCAGGCACCTGTGACCATGGGGATTCTCTAGGCAGGAATACTGGAGTGGGCTGTCATTTCCTCCTCCAGGGGATCTTCCCAACCCAGGAATCGAACCCAGGTCTCCCACACTAAGGGCAGATTCTTGACTGTCTGAGCCACCAGGGAAGCCCAAGAATCCTGGAGTGGGTAGCCTATCCCTTCTCCAGAGAATCTTTCCAACACAGGAATCAAACCAAGGTCTCCTGCATTGCAGGCGGATTCCTTTCCAGCTGAGCTACCAGGGAAGCTCCTCCTCCTCCTTGATTCTGACTAAATGAGACCACACCAAGACACTCTAGAATTAAAATGTCAAAAGTTAAGACAAAGATTAATATTGTAAAATATTAAAAGCATCAGGGGAAAACCAACTTGCTACACACAAGGGAATCCCCAATAAGACCAACAGCAGAAACATTGTCGGGCAGAAGGGAGTGGCACAATGTATTCAAAGTATTGGAAACAAAACTAGAAACTTCCAACCAAGAATGTTCTCCCTGGCAAAGCTCAGGGTGAAGGAGTTCATCACTACTAAATCTGTATTACAGGAAACGTTAATGGGACTTTAAGCTGAAAAGAAAGGGCACTAATTAGTAACAAGAACACATATGAAAGAATAAATCTCACTATGAAGGTAAACATATATAACAAAGGTAGTAGATTAATCATTTATAAAGCTAGTATGAATGTTAAAAGACAAAAAAGCAATTAAAAAAAAAAACCATGATTGCTATAATTAGTTAAGGGGTTGTTGTTGTTCAGTCACCCAATCGTATCCAACTCTGTGCGACCCCATGGACTGCAGCACGCCAGGCCTCCCTGTTCCTCGCTATCTCCCAGAGTTTGCCCAAGTTCATGTCCATTGCATCGGTGATGCCATCAGTCATCTCATGCTCTGATGCCCTCTTCTCCTTCTGCCCTCAATTTTTCCCAGCACCAGGGACTTTTCCAGTGAGTCAGCTGTTCACATAAGATGACCAAAATACTGGAGCTTCAGCTTCAGCATCAGTCCTTCCAACGTGAGTATTCAGAGTTGATCTCCCCTAAGGTTGACTGGCTTGATCTCCTTGCAGTCCAAGGGACTCAGGAGTTTTCTCCAGCACCACAGTTTGAAGGCATCAGTTCTTTAGTATTCTGCCTTCTTTACGGTCCAGTTCTCACAACCCTACGTGACCACTGAGAAGACCATAGCCTTGACTCTATAGACCTTTGTTGGCAGAGTAATGTGTCTGCTTTTCAACACACGGTTTAGGTTTGTCATCACTTTCCCACCAAGAAGCAGTTGTCTTTTGACTTCATGGCTGCAGTCACCAATCACAGTGATTTCAGAGCACAAGAAGAGGAGATTTGTCACTACTTCCACCTTTTCCCCTTCTATCTGCCATGAGGCAATGAGGCTGGATGCCATGATCTTAGTTTTTTAATATTTAGCTTTAAGCTGGCTCTTCCACTCTCCTCCTTCACCCTCATCAAAAGGCTCTTGAGTTCCTCTTCACTTTCAGCCATTAGAGTGGTATCATCTGCATATCTGAGGCTGTTGATGTTTCTCATGTCTATCGTGATTCCAGTTTGTAACTCATCCAGTTTAGCATTTCTCATGATGTGCTCAGCATATAGGTTAAACAAACAGGTTGACAGCAGACAGCCCTGTCGTACTCCTTTCTCAATCTTGAACCAATACAGCGTTCTAACTGTTGCTTCTTGACCTGTGTACAGATTTCTCAGGAGAGAGATAAGATGGGCTGGTATTCGCATCTCTTTAAGAGCTTTCTACAGTTTATTATGATCCACACAGTCAAAGGCTTCAGCACAGTTAATGAAACAGAGGTAGATGTTTTTCTGGAATTCCCTAGCTTTCTCTATGATCTAGCAGATGTTGGCAATTTGACCTCTGGTTCCTCTTCTTTTCTAAACCCAGCATGGACATGTGGAAGTTCTTGGTTCACATAATGCTGAAGCCTAGCATGCAATATTTTAAGCATGACCTTACCAGCATGAGAGATGAGTGCAACTGTCCGATGGCTAGCACATTCTTCAGTACTACCCTTCTTGGGAATTGGGATAAGAAAAGGTCCAGTCCTGTGGCCACTGCTAGGTCTTCCAGATTTGCTGACATGTTGAATGCAACACCTTGATGGCATCATTCTTTAGAGTTTTGAACAGTTCTACTGGAATAGAACAGTTAAGGGATACACAAGATAAAAAAAGTGTGAAATGTGACATCAAACACATAAACCAAGGAGGGTTATTAATGCTGAGCATCAGAATAGGATCAAACTTAAGTTGTTATTAAATCAAATACAGACTGTTACACATACAAGTTACTATATGTTAGCCTTATGGTAACCACAAAGAAAATTAAAATCAATGCAGGAAATTGAAGATATCTGAAATACATATAAGAATTCATAAACATTTCCTACAAATCAATTAGGGGGAAATGTACAACACAAATAGGAATGAAATCTAATAAGACATTATATAAGAATATATATAGCCAATAAACATATGAAAAGGGGTTCACCTCATTAGTAAACAGGAAATTCTAATAAAAATACAATGAAATATCACTAAACCCACTAGAATGACTAAGGAACAAGAACATAATCCTATAGAGCAAGGAGGACTTTCAAACCATGATGGCAGAACTCTAAACTGATAGAACCACTTTGGAAAACTGTTCAGCATTATCTGCGGAAGTTGAATATATTCATATTTGTAATCCAGCAATTTCACCCAAGAGAAACATGCACATATGTGTATCAAAAGACAGGACCATGAGTGTGGATAGCAACAGTGCTGTGAGGGTTGATTCCAGCAGGTCTAGAATTAGCTTGAGTCGTTCTGCTAAAGTTCTAGCATCACAATGATCCCTGGTCAAGGATGAAACCTACTGCTTTACAGTGTTGCTTTGCAACATTAAGAGTTTGGGGGTGGTTTGTATCAGCTTATCAACACTGTTAAGAGTGATATTGATGATTCACACCTGGTTTTTAAAATTACATTACTGAAGTTTCTTACTTAGAAAAGAATTTCACATGTCTTGGATGCAAGGAAACTCATTTTTCTCAAATTAATCAATGAATCATTCCCAACTTTCTGAGAAGATGGCAGTGGAAGAGTAGATCACAAAAATAAGTGATCTCTTTTCATCTCCCATAGATATATTTTCAATAAATAAGGAGGACTTTCCCTGGCACTTTAACTTAAGTGCCAATAATCTGAATCAACCCACTGAAGACCCATTGAGGACTCTAGTTTTATACAATAGTGACTATAAGACTTTGAGGACAAGAAGTCTGCAAGGGGAAAAAAATGTATTTGAAGGCTATGTCCTCAACTCCATGACTTCTCTAGCTTTGGTGGAAAGCAGGCTTAGCCAGAGAGAAATATTTTTGGACAAGGATGCTTCAGAGCTATAAAAATAGGCCCAGTAAATAGCACACTTGTCAAAATGCCCAAGTACTCCAGTCACAGGGCCAAGGAAACATGCCAAGCAGAAGTGTGCTGGATTTCTATGTTTTTGCAAACATACCACTAGATTTGAAGCCCCTTCTCTGAATTATTACTTGAGTTACCAATTTGTGAGAATTGCAGCAACTGGTCCAGTGAGGGGTTCTGTGTGCCATTACACGACAGGAGGGCTACATTTCAACATTACATTCTCTCTGAAAACTACTGAGTTTTATGTACCCTCTGCCACAACCAAATTCTGATTTCTCGATATCCAGAGGAAGTGTTCACCCAGAATAAGTACACTGAGCCACTGCTCCCAAGACTGCTGCACCTCTGCATTAAGACCTGCCCTTGGGTTCTCAGAACTTGATCCAGGGAAGAAAAAAGTCATAGATCAGTTGCATCTCCCAGAGCTGGCAAGTCTGGGTTCATGATTTTCTCTGGTTATGCAATGCCTTGAACTTTGCCATCAATACCAGTTGTGTTCACTTCTTTAACAATTAGAAAAAGGCATTCTGTTGAAGCGTTCAACCACCACCACAGCTGGTTTATACTTAAAACTGTTAAGTTCATTGGTTGGCCTCTTTTTTTTAACTTATATTTTTATACTTAAAAAACTATTTCTAAAAAGCCAAAGGACTGTGCCTCCGTTTTAAAGTGAGCCTGTTAAATACACAATTTTTAAAAAATTCAATAAGCATCTGGGTTTGGTGATGGAGAGAAAGAATAACTTCTCTTCCTGGACTCTCCACTCCCATCTCCCACAAATTCTGGAAAGGAGATGGGATAGACACACACATCCATGGCATCAACCAGCTCTCAATTATATTAAGAATCTCTGAAGGACATTGCCAGAATGGATACTTTCTGAGTAGAGAAGAGAGTGCAAATCCTAACTATTCTCTAGGAAGATTAATATGGCAATGGTTATTAGGAGGGTTTTTTCCTCTATTAGATTCTGTGGAAATGAACCAATTAAGATGCTTCCTCAACAATTCAGGTATCAATCCTTGTTCTAGGAATTAGACAGGAAAGAACAGGGGCAGGAGCACTCCTCAGAGCCTTCTGCAGAACGGTGGACATTCTGACAGCAACTCCGTCTTCAGAGGTGGCCACAAGGTCAATAGTGGCAATCACAGGGGGAGGAAGTTCTCTGGGAAAGCTGGAGAGAACAAAGAAGTCATGCCAGGGGAGTCTGAGTCTATTATGGGCAGAAAGATGGTAGCAGAGGATGGAGATGGGTCAGCTAAATCTGGAGCTGAAGAAAGGACAAGATGCTAACCGTTGACTCCAGACACCCACAGATCCCCTTGCCCATAGAGGCTACACTTCTCCCCAAAGACAGTACAGGCCAAAAGGTATGTGTAGAACTGTGGTCATCTCAGCCACAGGAATCTCCAGCCAGCAGAACTGTCAGGGAAAGACCTGAGTTCCAGCCTCAGCTCTGCCGCTGACCCTTGAGCCCAGGTGACAGCTCTGCTGGGATGATTATTATAATGGTCACAAGAAATGAAGAGACATTACTTAGAACAGAAAAAAAGTGCACAACACACACACACACACACACACACACACACCCCTGTAGTGGTTTTTAAGTGCCAGGCTCAGATGTAAATGCTCTATGAGTATGAACTTACTGTAATAACCAAATACAAGAAAAGAAAGCACTAAGGTTATCTCTCAACAACCCACACAATTAGCTTAAAATCTTTAGAATTGTTTGAACTCTCCCAAACCAACTATCAGATCTTTAAGCATTGCTGCTACTGCTAAGTCGCTTCAGTCGTGTCCGACTCTGTGCGACCCCATAGACGGCAGCCCACTAGGCTGCCCAGAATCTAAAATAAGAGAAGTCCTCACCAGATTAGAGCTGATGGATCTACACCAAATAAAAGCAGCTAACAATTATTAAACAGCTTCCATTGAACACACTAGTACAGTTCTAAGCACTTAGCTCATTTCCTCTCTCCGAACACTAAGACAAGTAATACTATTTGTTGATAAGGAAAGAAGCAGAGAGAGGTTAAGAGACTCGCTCGAGATTCCCACGGCCAGGAGGAGAAGGGCTGGAACCCAACTCCAGCAGGCACCTTACAGCCTGCTCACTTTCAGTCACACTCAACAGAAGCCATCACACATTCAGCATAACCTGGAAGAAGATACAGCACAGCGACCAGCAGCATTACCTGCCTGTGGTTCCAGGAGAGCTAGGCAGGGAGGTATGTGCCTAAGGCAGAACTTGGGAGAAGAAATGAAATCAGAAACTCAAGAAAAGGGCAGATAATTGTGAGGTGCATCCAAGACACGTTAGAGAAAACCCAAAACCTGACTGAGGTGCCATTTCTGCTCCATATGTCCAAATATATTTTCCATAGCATTCATTTTTCTGCCTGTCAGCCCTACCTCTGCTAGAGTATCCCCAGCCACACCCCAAGTCCAAAGACTAACATGCCGACAGAAGCTGATTTTACTGTCCCCGATACATCATGGAGATCAGAGAACAGCCCAGTTAAGGACTGCGCAATACAGGATGTGGGGAAGAACTTCACGACAAACACACGCCATGCATCTGAGGACAAAGTCAACATCTGGGAATAAAACTGTTCCCTCCATAAAGAAGTCTGAGTCCCAAAGGAGAGCTTACAACTTAATGATGGGGCCAGGCTCCTGAGATCTTAAAACTTCTCCTAGGCCCCTGCACTGCTTTCAAGCAAATTTTAACTCACTTGCAGAGTACATCATGAGAAACGCTGGACTGGAAGAAACACAAGCTAGAATCAAGATTGCCGGGAGAAATATCAATAACCTCAGATATGCAGATGACACCACCCTTATGGCAGAAAGTGAAGAGGACCTAAAAAGCCTCTTGTTGAAAGTGAAAGAGGAGAGTGAAAAAGTTGGCTTAAAGCTCAACATTCAGAAAACGAAGATCATGGCATCTGGCCCCATCACTTCATGGGAAATAGATGGGGAAACAGTGGAAACAGTGTCAGACTTTATTTTTGGGGGCTTCAAAATCACTGCAGATGGTGATTGCAGCCATGAAATTAAAAGACACTTACTCTTTGGAAGAAAAGTTATGACCAACCTAGATAGTATATTCAAAAGCAGAGACATTACTTTGCCCACTAAGGTCCGTCTAGTCAAGGCTATGGTTTTTCCTGTAGTCATGTATGGATGTGAGAGTTGGACTGTGAAGAAGGCTGAGCGCCGAAGAATTGATGCTTTTGAACTGTGGTGTTGGAGAAGACTCTTGAGAGTCCCTTGGACTGCAAGGAGATCCAACCAGTCCATTCTGAAGGAGATCAACCCTGGGATTTCTTTGGAAGGAATGATGCTAAAACTGAAGCTCCTGTACTTTGGCCACCTCATGCGAAGAGTTGACTCATTGGAAAAGACTCTATGCTGGGAGGGATTGGGGGCAGGAGAAGAAGGGGATGACCGAGGATGAGACGGCTGGATGGCATCACTGACTCAATGGACATGAGTCTGAGTGAACTCAGGGAGTTGGTGATGGACAGGGAGGCCTGGCATGCTGCGATTCATGGGGTTGCAAAAGTTGGACACGACTGAGCGACTGAACGAACGCAACGGAAGCAACAGGGGAAAAGCAAAGCTAAATAACACAAAGCAATTCTGACATCAGAAAATTCAGAGTTGGGGGTGCAGGAAAAAGAGATGGGTGAACCAATGCAGAGCCTAGAGAGGAGACTTCCAATCCAGTTGAGTCCTCAGTAATACAATGTCAGGGAAACATATATCTGTACTTTAGAATACGGCTCCCCCAACCCCATCCTGTTTTAACAGCCTAAGGAGTTTTCCCCAGAAAAAATATGCACTTTTTGCTCTTTAAGAGGCATTAAAAAAAAAAGTCTTTGGGTGCAAACCCAGCTCCAACCCCCTTCAAGATGACAATTCTCACTTCCTCAAAGTATGGCATACTAAAAGGAAGGTAAATCAGAAAGCTAAGAAGTCCACTCCTGGAATGTCATTCCCAGAAATCCCACTGGCTGCCCACCAGTAACTAAATGAAAGCCATAAACTCTCTGAGCTCCTTATAAGAAAAAAGGGCAATTCAGGAAGCAAAGCTTAAACTCATTCTACAAACTGAAGAAATGCACAGCTAATAACTTTCTTCCTTTTTTCCCTTCTTTACAAACCAAAAAATAACCCATCCCCTACTCAAGGGTTAATTACTGGTGGAAGTTTCTTTGCTGGCCTAAATATCCAGCTGAAGATAAATTGGCAATCAGACCCAAGAAAGAATAATGTGTGAACACACAAAACAAGTTAACCTTACTTAAATATTAACCATGAGTCAGTTGTGTGTGTGTTTTTTTATATTTAAAACAAGCAAAAAAAAATGACAGGCAAAGAACTCTTGGACAAAACAAATATACATATGGTCTGTGCTCTGATCAACTACATACTATTAAACACAGAACTCACTTGTCTTAAATTGCTTAATTGCTTGAGAAACATGTGAGATTCCCACAAAATCTAGGGTTTGTTTTTTTTTTCATCCTACTCAACATGAACTGGAACACATGCCAAAAATGACAAAATTTTAAAGTATTAAAATGTAAATAGAACTACACCTTGATTAAAATTTAAACTACTTTAGAAAGAGTTCTGGAGAATGACGCTAAATGCAAATTAAGGGCGTAATTTAGGTGTTACTTTGTGCTTATGCTTTTAAAGCTTTACTAAAGAGGATAAAAAATGCCTTCCCTCTTTTCAGAGGTCCCTGAACAAACTGCATTGCCAACTGGCATTCACCTTGAAGATCAAGCAAGAAGGGACAGAATCACAACGAACGCTCTCCATCTTAACATCACAGTCCTACCGCAGCAGCAAGATCAGAGATGGGAATGGTGTGAGGGGACAATGACAAAAGGACAAGAGCAACACCATAGAGGTAATAACCCCAAGACAAATAACATTCGAGTTCCTACTAAATGCCACCGTGCTTGATGTGTGCTAATCCACCTGACCTCTCCACTCTCCTAGGAGGCTGGTCCTACCTCAGAGGTTAGTAAAGTAAGGCACAGAAGCACGTTTCCCATATCAGTACAGCCAGCATGAGGCAGGCCAGCACAGGCCATCCCAGCTCCCCGCAGTGAACTGAATACAATCTACAGTCGAGATGTAGCAACTAATAAGTCTATGGCACTAAATAAGCAAAAGAGATTTACCCAGTACCAAAAGCTATAGGTCAAGAAGCATAAAGAATGAGGCAACACTGCCTCAAACAGCATGATCTAGGGTAGAGTGCAAAAAAGATCAAAGCCTACCAACTGGCAGAAAGTGGCACAGAGATATTCTTCAGGAAAGGATGGTTCCCCTCTACAGGACTAAAACTGCCACCCACAGTGGCTGAGGCTCTTTTAAACCTTGTTATGTAAGGACAGAACTACTTAAATCTCCGGTCTTTATCAACTTCTTGAATGACAGTTCCATTATATTTCCATTCTGAGGGGTAAACAGCTTTCTTTTTAACACCTTAGGTTTCAAAAGGCACACCTTGATCCAGCTATGCAAGGATGTGACCCCCACGTCTGAACTGCGTCAGTGTCAAGCTCCTCCCTTCTTTCTCAGATGGAGCTCCAACATCATACTTATAATTTTAGGTTCTACCTGTGTGCATTTTTGTACAACATAACACTCTTTTTTGGCCAATAATGGATACAATATTCCAAGAACTGAGCAACTTGAATTTGTACAAAAGCTGAAGTGACACTTTCAACTTAGCTTCTAATCCTCTTCCACTGATGTCTTGAAGGGACCATCAACTATAGTTTCTAACCCATTTCCCGTATTGTTATTGGGAGCTTAAGGCTATAATCAGAGAAAGTGATGGCACCCCACTCCAGTACTCTTGCCTGGAAAATCCCATGAATGGAGGAGCCTGGTAGGCTGCAGTCCATGGGGTTTAGAAGAGTCGGACACGACTGAGCGACTTCACTTTCACTTTTCACTTTCATGAATTGGAGAAGGCAATGGCAACCCACTCCAGTGTTCTTGCCTGGAGAATCCCAGGGACCGCGGAGCCTGATGGGCTGCCGTCTATGGGGTCGCAGAGAATCAGACATGACCAAAGCGACTTAGCAGCAGCAGCAAGGCTCTAATATCCTGCCACTAAGATGCTGTTTACAGGTTTCTAAGCAAATAGTATTTTATACCTGCCCACGATAAATCTCTCTCTCATGGCACAAGGAGATTTGGGTGGAGCAGGGATATACAAATGCACTCAACCTAAACTTTCTTTTGAGTATCATGTAGTATATAAAGTGTGGAACTTTCAAGGTTAAAGGTACTTACTCCTCCCACCTCACATATAATAAAGATTCCAGAACCCAGCACCAGGCATGTAGACAATAAATGCCTGAGGGTGATCTGAGAAGAAATAGGAGTGTCTCAGGGTAAAACATTAATGAAATACAGATTTCAGGAAAAACTGCTATCAAATTAATATGTTGCAAAAACCCTGCAGTGTAGGAAAGTTTAAGGTATATAGTAATAATAATAAAAGATTTTTCTAAAAAGGAAGCACAGAAAACAGATGCTGTGGCTAGAAACAGACACTAAAAAAAAAAATTAAATTCTATCATGATCATAGCCACTGAGTACTCCTCCAAGAAAAATTAGCTAAATGCCTTCCCGCCCACAATACAAGTAGCAAAGGGCTGAAATGCTGAGAATATTATCAGCTAAGCTATGAAAATCACGGCTACTTGATCCGATCTGGAAAATAACCGTTAAATATCAGTAAGTAAAAATGCAAGTATCACAGCGTGTGTGCGCGCGCGCCTGCTCAGTGGTGTCCGACTCTTTGTGACCCCATGGACTGCAGCCCGCCAGGGTCTTCTGTCCATGGGATTCTCCAGGCAAGAATCCTGGAGTGGGCTGCCATTTCCTCCTCCAGGGGATCTTCCCAACCCAGGACCTAGGTAATAACTGCACACCTGACCCTAAATCACAGCTAAGCTGGAACCGGGCAGAGTCCTGCAGATGCAGCGAGATTAGAGGCTTCTTCAGAGCGCTCAGTCGCCCCCTCCCCCAGTCTCCCCAGCGCCACAGGGCACTGGGTCAAAGACATCTCGTGCAGCTGTTAGTGAAGTCTCAGGGCCTCACAAGCTCCGATTAGGTAACTTTACAAAATGCTACAAAAGTGCTGACTACTATTATTTGCAGCAAGCAAAGGAAACACTCGGAGAGGAGAAAGAAGACCATTTAGGAGAGCAGAAAACTGCTCTAACGACTGCAGAATAACTGATAAAATTAAAACTGATCGCAGTCCGGGTCTCGGGAAGCAAACCCCGAAACTGAAGCTCGGCCCAAACACACTAGACCTTTGGAGGAGTGAAGACCCACAGGCCCAGAAATTTCAAACTACACGGGGGAGGGTCGGGATGAAGACTCCCCGAGTCTCCCGTGGGCGCTGGCCTCGGGCCGGACACTCCACTCCGTGTCACGGCCCGCCAGCGCCTTCCTGTCAGGATGGGCAGAGAAACGAGCGGGCAGAGGTGCCCGCGGACGGCCCACCTGGGCAATGCCGGCGCCCATCAGCCCACCGCCGATGACCGTCACGTGCTTGACGAGGATTTTCTTCGCCGAGGCCGCGGCGGTGGAGGAGGAGGACATGAGCGCGCGAACTGCCTGGTTACGAAAGCCATGGTGTAGATGGCGAAGGCAGCGACAGGAACAAGACCTGGCGGAGATGCAACCTGCACGGAGCCCAAGAAACAGCGGCGACCCGACCTCAGGGGGCGGAGGCCCAGGCACCCAGGAGCCCGCGCGCCCTGGGCGTCGCCGTGACGTCATCGACGGCGGGGCGTAGCCTCGCGGCCCGCTTTCCCCATTGGCCGAGACCCCAGGGACGGCGTTCGAACGTCCGAGCGCGGCGTCCAAGCCTTGTTGGACTGGTTGGGGCAGCCGCCAGTCTCTGGAGAACCCCGGGACCTAAACTTAGTCACCGCCGGCAGGCCAGGCGAGGAGGGGCGGTGAGCGCTCGCGTACCGGCCCAGGGCAAGTGTTTCCTCGGAAAAGCCACGGGCCCCTTGTACGGGGATTTCGGTGGTGTTGCCTTGTTGACGCCTCGCTGTTAGTCCTCGTCTATAACTCAGCACCGAATGAATACGTGCTATTTGGCAGTGGTGATGGGGGAACCAAAAATGAGCACCTTCTTTCACGTCAGCAAATAACCAAGTCTAGGGAATATTCTAACCCAGTGCGTATTGTTCCTGCTAAAAACGGAAGGAAATAAAGTGCTCACACCCAAAGCAATGTCTACTGACACGTGAGTTTTAATGTAAAAATCAGGCCTACTAAGCAAAAGAAAGATTTAACCTTTAATTGCCGGTTTCAACTTTACATCTTTATCAATGCAGGGAACGAACGTGTGGACAGTTTAGTCAAAGAGCAACCTTTGTAGTGTAACTGATAACAATAGGCCAATTTTCTCGTGTGAATAATTTTTAGTTACTGTGCCTTAGAATTTTTATTCTAATAAAAATTCTAATGCAGAATTTTTAAATTTTAAATATTTTATAACGATTCGCCAACCCACCATCCAAAGTCGGCCTCTTCCTGTTGGAAGTAACTTACATAGTGAATCCCTTATTCACCATTCCTTTGCTTTCATCTCATTTCTAATTCTGTAAAAATTGGGAGAAGTGCTTGTGTTGAGCATTCCGTTAGGCTTCGGACATTTCTAAGGAGATCATTATTGGCTGAAGACACTGTCACATCCAAATAAAGTCTGTTAAATGCCATAGAGAGAGAGAGAGAGAGAGAGTGTTAAATGCCAGAGAGAGAGAGAGAGAGAGAGAGAGAGAGAGAGAGAGTGTGTGTGTGTGTGTGTGTGTGTGTGTGTGTGTGTGTGTGAAATGCCATAGAGAGAGAGAGAGAGTGTGTGTGTGTTGCTCAGTCGTGTCGGAATCTTTGCGACCCTACTGACTAGCCTGCCAGACTCCTCTTGCAAAAACCAACAAGACTAGAATTGAAATGAGTAGATTACACAGAAAACCTAGTAACTTGAAAACATGAGTTAATTTATGAAGCAAAAAGCATTCCAGGCACTGGAAGCAGCACATGCAAAGGTAGAAATGTAAAAAAATTTTGCCCGCGCGAAAAGGATGAGGAATTAGATATGTTTAGGGGTGAAGTTAGGATGGTAGAATAGGAGGATGCACAGATGATTCTTTCTGTGTTTTTTCCTTATTTCAAAGTTGTGTCTAATGCTAAGCCAAACATATTATATTGTCATCACCACATATATTTTTTTAATGAGTTTGAATGCTAAGTCACTTCAGTTGTGTCCAACTCTTTGTGATCCTATGGACTGTAGCCCACCAGTCTCCTCTGTCTGGAATTCTCCAGGCAAGAATACTGGAGTGGGTTGCCATGCTTTCCTCCAGGGGATCTTCCCAACACGGATGGAATTCATGGATCTCATTAGCAGGCAGTTTCTTTACCACTAGCGCCACCTGGGAAGCGCTTTATTGTGTGTAATGTAAAACATAATGCCTGAGTAATTGATACGTTTGCAGATCTCTGAAATGGCAACCCACTCCAGTGTTCTTGCCTGGAGAATCCTAGGGACAGAGGAGCCTGGTGGGCTGCCTTCTATGGGGTCACACAGAGTCGGACACGACTTAGCAGCAGATTTCTGATTTCCTTTCCTCAGAAAGAAAGAACCACTACAGTATTTTTTAGCAAATCTGAGGCCGTCTGTATTATGTGAAGAAAGGAGCACTAGAGTGAGCATCAGGAGTCCTGCTTAGTCCCTGGTGTGGAGTATGACCATCTGCAGACAACCTGGGCTTTGGGCACCTTTCCAGCTGTATCACACTCAGAGTCTAACTCTCATTTATGCTCTTCTGAACCAGGAAGGCCACACTGACCTCTATTCCTGCCCAGTCCTGATCAGATGACAGTTACAACAGAATCATTCGTCTTTTTGCCAGAACTGCAATTCTTTTCCTAAGTGCAATTCTTTTCCTAAATTCTTTTCCTTGGGCTTCTGGGCACCTGGTAACAATTTCTCTGGTCCTTGACTTGTACGTTCACCCTGTTCTTGGGGTGGTGCTTCATTTCTCTCTGCAGGAAGAGTGGTATACTGGGAAGCATGGCCCTGGTCACCAATTAATTCACAAAGAGCAAAGGAAAGGGTATCCCTTTTTACAGGTAAGGAAAGTGAGGCCCAGAGAGGTTCAGAAACTTAAGTCACACAGCTTAATGAATGGCACAGTAGAATTCAACCCCAAGACAGTCTGTTTTAAGGGCTCATGTTCTTGAGCACTATGTATTTTGCCTTCCTTCATAGCAACCCTAAGGTTACCACTGCTATCCACCTCCAAAGGTGAAGAAACTGAGGTTCTGAGTGATTAAGGCATTTGTTAAATGTCACTCAGCTTAATCACTGGTTAGGCTTGGATTTGAATCCATTCTAACGTCACTCCTTTCATAATTTCATACTCCTTAGAAAGTGCTGCTGCTGCTAGAGGGGAAAAAAATGGGGGAGTGGGCTCCAGTAACACATATGTATGTCTAGATTTGGAGCTTTAACTCTTATATTAATGTAATCATTAAGGTTAAGCAGATTAATATTTTTAGACCTTCCTGCTAATTAGCCCCGGTACTGTAAGTTTGGCACAGTGATTCCAGTATTTACACCTGAACACTATACAGCCACGTGTTTTATGCCATCTGATTTCTAGCATGTGGACTCGCGCTTCTCAAATGGAAACATCATTAATAATTATCTACTGATCACCTCTGCTTGGAAACCCCTCAGCTACTTCACTGTAACTTACCAAATTTGAACCTATTATTTTTCTCCTCCCATGATGTTTTTGCCTCCTCTTGCATTCATGATCTCAGTTCATGATGACCCTGGTCATCAACCAAGAGCATTTTCCTTCCCCCTCACCACCATGTTGGTTGGTCAAATGTCATCTATTCTACCTCATTGATTCCATCCAGGATTCCTCCCTTTTGTCCCTCTCTGTGTTTATTCAAACTGTCTCCCGAGTATAGGCTGAGCCCATTCCTAACACACCTTGATGAAACTAATGTCTCTTCCTCCCAGTTAATGTTTCACATTCTTCCTAGACTGATTTCTCAAGTTATAAACTGGATCACTGCACTGCCATCCTTTTAAAAACTTTACCCACAGGATAATGACCTAACTTCTCAAGTCTGGCCCCAGTACTCTAAACTCACTTATTTCCTTCTACTCCTTCTCAAATACTTTAAATCCTAGCCACAAAGAACCAAGTCGATTTTCTAGCTTATAAATTGGAAACTTTCTGATATAAAGATACTAATATTTGTAAATGAGTTGAAGGGTAAAATATATTTTGACTATACTTCTGAGAGTTTCAGAGCCAGGTATTTATTTATTTATTATTTTATTGAAGGGGAGGAAGCAAAGGTAAACAAGCATTTAACGAGTGCTTAATTTGCCAGGCTCTGTGTCAAGCATGTGATGTGTATCTTCTCATCCACTCCCACCAGTCTAATGTTACTGTTTCATAATGTATATGTTTATTTATATTCATTCATTATATTCATATAATTATATATAATAATACATAATTATACTCATAATGTATATGTATATTTCATAATGTATATGTTTCACATATGGGACGACTGAAGCTTAGAGCAGAAAATAACTTGCCTGATGTGTGATAGGGAGAGAGCATAGAGCCAGGTGTTGAGCCCCAGCTACCCGAGTGCAAAGTTGTTGCTCATAACCAGTGTCCTAACCTACTTCATCATGATGGATATGTTACAGCAGAGTACTGAGGATGATTAGAAGGTTTTCAAGCAGAGAACATGTTATAAAGACATTTCAGACAGAAAAACGTATATGTAGCCTATAAAGGAACGAAGAATAGAGAGGAGTCTGGAAATACAATTAATGCAGGATGGATAACAAAAGCCCAGGGAACTTTCGGGTGAATGAAGATGAGATTGGAAAGGTAGGCAGCGGCCAGATCAGAGTGGATGTTTTTATGAGAATCATAATCACACTCACTCTTTTCAGTTTTTTTGTTTAGAAATAATTGAACTTATAGAAAAGTTGCAAGAATAGTGCAAAGAAACTCATATACCTCTTACCCATATTTACCTATTGCTAGTATTTTATCAAATTGCTTTATCTTATCAATTGTTTATATATTTATCTATAATAGATATTTTATATATATAGGATGAATAATTTCTGAACCATTTAAAGGTAAGTTACATACATCATGGTCCTTTATGATATTTCAATGCATGTTTCCTAGAGATAGGGGGATTCTCTTACATAATGATAGTAATCAACTTTAGTAAATTTAATATTGATACAACATTTCTATCCATTTGGGCACCTGTAATCCAATTTAGTTAATTGATCCAGTAATGTCCTTTATAGTTTTTTTTCTTGTAGTACTTAATCCAGTCTAGAGTCACATATGGCATAACTCTAGACTGTTTCTCTCTCTCTCTCTCCCTTTACAATTACAGCTTTATTGAAGTTTTAGTTAATTTGTTTTTATTTTTATGTTGAAGCACCGGCTTTCCCATAAACATGAGTTTGTATACAAGGAAACCATAGAAAGGACCAAATATCCTTGGAAGATATCTTTCAAAAACTATAATAATCAACAACTCTCTACAAGTCTTTCCATTTCAAGTAGGAAGAGGATTGCTAAACAAACTCAGATTGGAAAAAAAGCACAATAAGAACAAATGCTGCCAAGGAGGTATAATGGGAGAAGAGAGTTTTCAGTGGTGGAACTTCCATCTTTAGTATCATGTATTAGAAATGCCAAATTGGTATATTTGTCGTGGAAAATTTTCTTTTAAATGAGGCACAACCTAAAGAAAGAAAACTGAGTAGTAAATCTGAATAAGAAGGAACCATAAGATATAGGCCATTTAGTAGTATTCTTTTCATTGTTGCATTAGTAATTTAACTTTAAACATGTTTGAGAAAAATAACCATAGTCTTCTGGTCTGTTTGACATTCTAAAATATTTTCTTGGGCTATTTGTCAGTACATTTGTGCTGTGCTGTGCTCGGTCGTGTCTGACTCTTTGCAACCACATGACTGTAGCCTGCTAGGCTCCTCTATCTGTGGAATTTTCCAGGCAAGAATACTAAAGTAAGTTGCTATTTCCTTCTCCAGGGGATCTTCCTGACCCAGGGATTGGACCTGTGTCTCCTGCATTGGCAAATGCATTCTTTACTACTGCGGCACCTATACCCCTTGTTAGTATTTCTTTGAAATAAAACAACTCGGGATGAGCCATCCTTGCAAGACATATTTTACATGATGAATATGCTCATGTGATGCATCTGAGATTTGCTTCCTAATAAATCAGTACAGAATGAGGCTGGTGGGAAGTGGGATAGTGTAGATGAAACAAGATTTGACCTTAACTTCTGTATGTGTTTCAAAATGTCCATAACTTTTTTATGCTTGGAAAAGTCACTTCCCATTCCCATATCAGATATTTCAGGAACACATACAAATATATTATTTTTACTTATTAGACTTCTTGGGATGAATCTGGGTGTTTGGAAAAGAGGGAAGAGTTGTTTAATTTTCTAAGTAATTAACCAATTGCCCTTCCCAGGTTGCGCCAATGGTAATGAACACCTGACAATGCAGGAAATGCAAGAAATGCATGTTTGACCCCCTGGAGAAGGAAACAGCAACCCAGCCCAGTATTCGTGCCTGGAAAATTCCATGGACAGAGGAGCCTGGCGAGCTACAGTCACGGGGTCACAAAGAGTGGACATGACTGAGCAGGCACACAGCAACAACCAATTGCCCAGCACTGTTTTTAAAAAATATTTTATTCTTTCATACTGTGGCGCCAGAGGAGATTCTTGAAGAGTCCTTTGGATAGCAAAGAGATCAAACCAGTGAATCCTAAAGGAAATCAACCCTGATATTCATTGAAAGGACTGATGCTGAAGCTCCAATACTTTGGCCACCTGATGCAAAGAGTGGGCTTATTGGAAAAGACCCTGATACTAGGAAAGATTGAGGGCAGGAAGAAAAGGGGGCAACAAAGGATGAGATGGTTGGATGGCATCATTGATGCAATGGGTATGAATTTGAGCAAACTCCAGGAGATGGTGAAGGACAGGTAAGCCTGGTATGCTGCAGTCCGTGAAGTTGCAAAGAGCTGGACATGACTGAGTGACTGAACAACAGCATGATGCTACTTTTATACACTAGAGGATATGCTATTTTGTTTCATTGATTTGTCTGAATATTCTGGTGTTAGTACAAAACTGTTTAGTGATTCATTACTTTAAAAGTAGTACCCAGGGACTTCCTGGAGGTCCAGTGGCTAAGCCCTCACACTTCCAATGCAGTGGTTGCAGATTTCACCCCTGGTCAGGAAATTATGATCCTGCATGCTGCGCTATGCAGCCAAAATAAAAAGACAATAAAAAAAGAAAAAGTATCCACCAAGAAATAAATCCTTATGTATAAGGTCAAACAACTTTGGACAAAAGTATCAAGATCATTAATTGGGGAAGACAGCCTTTTCAACAAATAATGTTGGGAAAATTGTTATCCACGTGCACGAAAGTTAGATGCTTATACCAAATACAAAAATCAATTCAAAAAAGTAAAACAAAAGAATAAAAAAAAAAGAAAAATCAATTCAAAATGGATCAAAGACCTACACATAAAAGCTAAAACTATAAAACTCTTAGAAGAAAACAGGGGAAAAGCCTCATGACATTGGATTTGGCAATGATTTCTTGGATATGACACTGAAGCACAGGCAACAAAAGAAAAAATAGACTGATTGGACTTCATCAAAATTGAAAACTTTTGCATCAATGGTCCTCTGGCCAGAGGTGGAAGAGATGATGGAAACTGAGGATTTTAATAAACAGGGTAACTGTAAATAATGAGGAGGTCTCTGGAGGAAAAAAACTGGGTGATAAATCAGGATGTACTTTATCCATTTATGGTATTATAACAAACACACCATAGACTTGAGATTCTTACAAATAAATTTTTGTATGGTTCTGGAGGCTGTTGTTTAGTCGCTAAGTTGTGTCTGACTCTTTTGTGACACTGTGGCCCACCAGGATCCTCTGTCCATGGGATTTCCTAGGCAAGAATGTTGGAGTGGGTTGCCGTTTCCTTCTCTAGGGGATCTTCTGACCCAGGGATCAGACCTCCATCTCCTACATTGATAGGCAGATTCCTTACCACTGAGCCACCAGGGAACCCCTTTTGGAGGCTAGAAGTCCAAACTCAAGGCATCTGGAGATTCGGTGTCTGGTGAGAGCCTGCTATGACCAGTGCATTTTCTTGGCAAAACTCTATTAGTCTTTGCCCTGCTTCATTCCACATTCCAAGGCCAAATTTGCCTGTTACTCCAGGTGTTTCTTGACTTCCTACTTTTGCATTCCAGTCCCCTATAAAGAAAAGGACATCTTTTTTGGGTGTTAGTTCTAAAAGGTCTTGTAGGTCTTCATAGAACCGTTCAACTTCAGCTTCTTCAGCATTACTGACTGCAAGGAGATCCAACCAGTCCATTCTGAAGATCAGCCCTGGGATTTCTTTGGAAGGAATGATGCTAAAGCTGAAACTCCAGTACTTTGGCCACCTCAGGCGAAGAGTTGACTCATTGGAAAAGACTCTGATGCTGGGAGGGATTGGGGGCAGGAGGAGAAGGGGATGACAGAGGATGAGATGGCTGGATGGCATCACTGATTTGATGGACGTGAGTCTGAGTGAACTCTGGGAGTTGGTGATGGACAGGGAGGCCTGATGTGCTGTGATTCATGGGTCGCAGAGTCAGACACAACTGAGCAACTGAACTGAACTGAGAGCCTACTTCCTGGTTCATGGACGGCTGTCTCTGCATTGCGTTCTCATATGACAGAAGGGACCAGGCAGTTCTCGGGCTCTTATAAGGACCCTAATCATTCATGAGGGCTCTACTCTCATGACATAATCACCTCCCAAAGATTCTACCTCCAAATACCATCACACTGGGGATCAGATTTCAACTAATGAATTCTTGGCAAGGGACACAACATTCAATCCATAGCAAAGAGTTCTTGGGAAAGGCCACTTTAGATTGGACTTTAGTGGAAGCCGTGCCTGAGGAGGTGACCTCTGAGCTGTAATCTGTAGGAGAAAGACTGGGCCATGGAAAAAGGCTAGCAGTGGGCTCATCTAGAGGAAAAATCCATAGGGTGGGGTATTTTAAAAACTCATCTTCCTGAGCTAAGAAGTGTAACTGAGACAAGCCCTTGATACTTTGCCACCATGGGCTTGTACAGATTCATCCATCCTTCAAATCATGCTGGATTTTGATGTGGGAAATAAGAAACATGGGCTTTAAGACAGCCCTGAGAGTAACTGTGTAAAAGAGAGCATATTTTAAAAGAATTATCCTCCTGCCTGGAGATCATGCTTATATGTGGCCATCTCTCTTTCTGGAGGTCTGTTCCCTCTTCTACTTCCTAACTTGACATCTGGTAAAAGAGAATTTTGCTTAGCAACTCAAATAAAACCCCCAAAACCCAGAAGTGACACTATCTCAGTTAAAAGTTTAATAAAAACATCAAAAATTATGTTCATGATGAAGACTAAAAGTAGGTATCAGGCAGACTTATAAAACAAAGTACTATTTTTTTTTACACTTCAAGTAAATCATAAAGTACAAAATTGTAAAACATCAACACTTGGGAGGAAAGCACTAACAGTCTGCAGTGATTTGCAGACTTTTTAAAGTGCTATAGTTTAAGGCATTATTTTTTAAAGTTTAATAAACATCTTATTTCAACATACTCTCACAGATAGTTTTTTTCTCAAATTAGCTGCAAACTGTTTAGGGACTACTGAAAATGTAATTATAAATCGAGGAGTAATAAATTTGCCAATGCAAAGTTAATAGTGCAATTCCAAAGCATATGCAATTCCAAACGAGAAACAAACTGCCGTGCTCACTACGCAGGGTAATCCACACCATCCATCCAAGATCTGCAAGACAGACTCTCCATTCACTCACAGTGTTTCATTCATTAGGTTTTCTATTTTAATTAACAAAAAAGTGCTCAAGGCACCTAAAGACTGGCCTGTATTTCATTTCTCCATGTTGAAAATGCAGAGAGATAGGCTGCTATGGGATCTAGCAGAGGAAGTACCAAGAAGTGGTACAGGAAGAACTCTCCCATTATAAACTGGTAGGTTTGAAACAAACAGTGGTACTTCTTATTAATAACTATAGGAAGTCCTTAGCTTTTCTAAGCTTGAGCTTCATCAGCTACAAAATATCATCCTGTGACTGGACAGTCTGTAAGAATTACATAAGTATTCAACTGAAGCATAAAGTATGGTGCCAGAATGAGGAAGGCTCAAAAAGTACAGCTGCTCATGTTATATCACAACTCCTTCTATATATGGGGTGTAATGGGAGAATAAAGGAAAGGCCTGGCCACTTTTGGAGCACGTTCTCTGTGGACAGGTCTGCTCTTCATTGTCTAGGACTGCTCAGACATTTATCATCCTGGCTTTGTGGCAGCAAAATAGGCCAGTACATCCCCATGATTGTGTAACTGAAAACACACCCCCATATTTCCAAACACCTCCTGAAAAAGGGCGTTGCCTTTTTCGAGAACTGCTCTTTCAGAAGGAGCTTATTTATTTAGAAACAATTTAGTTATCTTAATAAGCAAAAGAATGCCTTTCTGTCTTTGTGAGTCTTCAAGGATGAGATATGTTAGGCCTAGTGGCAGGAAGGAAGAACAGGAAAGAAACGTTCAGTACAGCTCAAATCCTTCCCTTATAAATCCCAGTATCAAAATTCCTGAGCCCACTATCAAGGCTCAAGTTAAAAGCTAGAGCTACATCCTTGTGGGTAAAGACAGCAGAAAGGAATCCTGCCATGAAGCCACTTCATCTAGGCTTACTGTTCATGTAGTTGAAATAGAAGGCAGACATATACATTCAGACCATATCTATTCCTCAACATACTGAACAAGGTTCTCTTCATCCTATGTCTACAAAAAGTAAAAACTAAAATCGTAAAAGGGTAATGATAACAAGTCCCCTAAAACGGACATAAGCTCTGTTCCAAGATAAGTTCTAATTCATTGTCACTCAAGCCCACATCCTTTTCTGATGAAGTATTAAGGTCTGAACACCACTTTCATGTTGCCATAGGTCTTAAACAGGTAGGTCTTCCTTCTTCTGGATTTGTTCTCCAGAACTTAACAGCATCTTAGTGATGTCAGAAAAGATATGAGGCATTTGACCACCGTTCAAGCCGAGATGACTGTCTGCAGTAGCTCAGTGGTAAAGAATCTGCCTGCAATGCAGGAGCCGCAGGAGACCCAGGTTTGATCCGTGGGTCTGGAAGATCTCTGGAGAAGGGAATGGCAACCCATTTCAGTATTCTTGTCTGGAGAATCGCATGGACACAGGAGCCTGGCGGGCAGTCCATAGGATCTCAGAGTTGGAGACAACTGAAGTGACTTAGTACGCACACATGCATGCCAAGATATAAGGCAGGTTTTGTTACCACTACCTTCCATGTGGAAAGACTGAGGCACTGAGAGATGAGATGAAATGCCGACTGGTGGAGCCCACTGGGCATAAAAATCCATATCGCCTTCTTCCCCATCCACTACTTTGGTCGCAATCCCCCAAGTCACATGCATTATTGAAATGGCTGAAGTTTCCTGCAGAGGAACCCTCAAAAGGAAAAGTCCCACATATTCTACCCTCTTTCCAATCTCTCTCTGATCTGAGCTCAACGTAGATTTTCAGAGTTGCCAGACCCACTGTCAATTACAGAAGCAAAAATCTGTTTAGAAGGATGTGTATTTACATTCTCTGCACCTCTCTTCATGGAGATATTCTTTATCTCTTAGAAATAATTATATTAAATGGATGTGGGGCTAAAGTTAGACCATATTTCCCAGTCAGGACTGGCTTTGAGTCCTTAGGCAAAACAAACATGAAACTCTGCATTAGGCTCACGAACATCAGGAACAACTCCATCTTTGCCAGCTGCTCTCCCATACACACCCGCTTCCCTAAAAATAAGACCAGAAAAAAGGGATTACAAGACCACTCCTTTTCCTACCTCAAAAGGGATACATTTATACAAAAACTCTAAATTGAGTGTTTTAAAGGCAGACACAGAGAGGTTTGAAATAAAAATGCCACATATACCCCAGGTCTTCCCATAGTCTATCAGAATTTTTACCAAGTTCACATTTTAGCTAACTCCTACTCACAAAAATCTATGCTCATCCTAGAAAGAAACTGGAGACGGACCCAACCAGGAGGGCTACCTCATCTCCTCCATACCTACTTATCTCTTTCCCTGCTCTTACCTGGAAGATTGAAGAGAAGAGACATCACGTGAGAATCTCTGGAGCATTCCTTTTCTATAGAAAGAAGCCTCCTTGCCCTCATCTAAAAACCTAAAAGAGTAACTGCTGAGATCAGAGATCCCACCCTCTCACCCACCGTTCAGGCAGGTTGGAAGCTGCTCTTAACTCTAATAGGTCTCTGGGACTTAAGCAATCACCTGGACATCTCAGAAAGGAAGATTTCTAGTCACATTTAACAATTTAAAATCAACTGCTTTCATTTTTTTAAATATGAAATGAACACAGTGGAGATGCATTATCTAAATTATTTCTCTCATATATTGGCTTGTCAAGAAAGACACATTTTTAAAACAATATCATGAAATAATAAAAGATTCTTCTGGTTCTACTTCTTTCTAAACTATACCATTAAGAAAATAAAAGTTTAACTGACCTATCCCAAAAGGAATAAACGTTTCCTTTTTAGTAAGTTGTCCTTGATCATCCAGAAATCGATCAGGGTAGAAATCATTTGGTTTCTCCCGATGGCTGGGTCTCTGTGTACTGACCATAGGTTGGGTAATATTATTGTGCCTTTAGGAATAGTATACCCTTGGAGCACTAAAACAGAACAAAACCACAGAATCATTCAACATGCTTTTACCAATAGCTCTCAGTAAACACCACTCTTTGAAAAAAAAAAAAAAAAAAGAGCGAGTTATGTATCCAGGTTCTTAACCTGCTGAGAGTAAACTTTCAGGTCCTTTGAGGGCAGGGAAAGGACATTAATGGTCATCGTCTCCACATGATCCCTAGACCCAACCTAAGGCAGAGCACAGGAGCTGCTCTGATGCATGTGAGTTAACAAATTCAATCAGACCATTAAAAATCATAATTAACAGAAGCAGTAAAATAGAAATCATGTGGCATGTCAAGTAAACTGTTTCAAAAAATTATAAATTCCTCCCTGGTGGCTCAGTGGCAAAGAACCCATCTCCCAATGCACAAGACACAGGTTCAATCCCTGGGTTGGGAAGATCCCCTGGAAGAGGGCATGGCAACCCACTCCTGTGTTCTTGACTGGAGAATCCCGTGGACAGAGGAGCCTGGCAGCCACACTCCATGGGGTCACAAAGAGTCGGACATAACTTGGCAACTACACTCAGATGGTAAAGAATCCACCAGCAATGCAGGAGACCTGTGTTTGATTCCTGGGTCGGGAAGATCCCCTGGAGAAGGAAACAGCTATCCACTCCGTTCTTGTCTGGAGAATTCCACGGACAGAGGAGCCAGGCAGGCTATAATCCATGGGGTCACAAAGAGTCGGACATGGCTGAGTGACTTTCACTTCACTTCAGACAAAAGTAATTCTTATATATAATTTACAGCTCAGAGTCTTTTATGTCCACACAACAATGCAATGAAGAAGGTAAACCAAAGGGGTATAACAGGATGTCAGCACCGGCTCTTACCAGCTGGCAAGATCATATGCACTTTCAATAATGCTCCAGAGATGCCGCACATACTTCGTACCTAATTTCTACCAAACTGTTGAGTGATCAAATGCATTTATAAGTGATTGCCTCCTACAATTGTCTTATAAGTAGATGTAAGCCCATTTCATCACAGGCTGTCTTCAGAGGACAACTCCTGGCTATGAAGGACATTTACAGTCTGAGCGCCTGTATGTCACTGTAGGTGAGAGGCTGAAACATGTGCCCTCAGAATCAGATGGGCTCTTCTAACTCTTCACCATTTGTGCTTCAGTTGCAGAATTGTTAAAAACAATTCAGGATAATTCGCAGTTCCCTTAATTCCAAATTTAGGCTAGCTCTTCAGACCTCCAAGAACAGGAGGACTAAGAGGGACCTTTGTTAATTATTGTAGCTGCCAATACAGCCCCCTTAAAGGGCAGCAGAATTTGCCTGACCAATGTACATGAGCATGCTTTGAAGGCTAGAGAGCCATTTACCAGACAGGCAGTGCTGGAACTCCAGCCAGTACAGCAAACAGGGACAGTGAGGCTGAAGCATCCCCTGGACATTTGATTATTCATGACCAGGCCAACCCCCAGCTGCCCCCTCACCTCAGGTCCTTTGGGGAAGGGGCTGGGTTCCCCTCAAGGGCGTTCCGAGGAGGAAGGCCCTGGACTTGCCTGTTTTCTCTGAGGTCATGTGAGGGATGGAGAGCGGCACCACGGTGCTCAGCCTCTGCACCTCCATGATGGTGGCTTCTGTGTAGGGCATCCGCGCCTTGTCAGTGAGGGAGGGGGCGCGGTCAGCACCAATGACCCTTGCAATTTCTTCATGAACCTTTTCTATACAAAAAAAAAAGGAAAGCAGAATCCAAAGGATAAGCCAGCAGAGACTGCCCTCCCATGCACACTTCCCATCACCACACCCGCACAGCTGGAAAGTCAGCAGTAGAAGCTGACTTAGCCTCCATGAAGTGAAGCACCGGTCAGATCCCCAGTAGAGGCAGCTGGTCCCAGGGGCTCTGTACCAGCCTGGGACTCTTAACGGAGCATGGCAGAGGGGCCAAGGGGAAGGTGCCCTGGATTCAGGACCAGTCTGAATCACTCCCTCGTGCAACTCCGAACTGGTTCTCTAAGCTTTTAGTTGTGACAACGTGGGACAGCTCCACATGACCCCCAGTGAGCCCACCTCTTGGTGGTCACATATTTCTGCCATCCCCTCCCACTTTATACCAAACTGGTCTCTATGACCAACAGAATAGGGAGAAGAAACGGTATGACCATTCTGAGCTTGGGTGAGAGTCGACCACCATGGCTTTTGCCTGGACCACCCACTCTTGGGTCATTCACTCTGGGAGAAGCTGGCAGCCACGTCAAGGTCTGAAGGGCAAGGCCCGCCAGCAGTCATGTGGGTGAACCATCTTGCTAGAGGGTCCGAGTCAAGTCTACAGGTATTTGTCGCCCCGGCCAACATCTTGATTATAATTTCATAAGAAATCCTATGCAGAACATCCAGACTAAGCTGCTCCAAATTCCTGATCCTCAGAAATTATATGACATAATGAATGGTTGTTCTTTTAGGATGCTAAATTTTGGGATAATTTGCTACTCATCAATAGTTAATGAACATAGGTAGACAAAGTCCCATCTATAGTAGGCAGATAATGGTCCCCCAAGATGTTCATAATCCCTTAGAACCTGTGAATATGCTATCTTATATGATAAAGGGACTTTGATTAAATGAAGGATCTTGAGCTGGGGAGATTATGCTGGATTTTCTTAGTGTGCCCAGACCATTTACATGGGTTTTAAAATTGGAGAACTTTTCCCAGTTTAGAGTCAGAGGGAGATGTGATTATGAAAAAATGGCCGGAGAGATACAAGATTGCTGGCTTCAAAATAGGAGCAAGGGGGCCACCAGCCAAGGAAGCTGGAAATGGCAAGGAGATGGATTCTCCTCCAGAGTGTCCAGCAAGGCACACAGCCCTGCCAATGTCTTGATTTTAGCTCACTGAGACAGTATCAGACTTCTAATGTACAGAACTCTAAGATAACAAATTCGTGTTAAGTCACTAAGTGTGTGGTTATTTGTTGTAGGAGCAATGGAAAATGAATACACTTCTTCCCGCTGTCCTTCACTGATATTCACTACCTACTGGTATTGATGTGGTGGAACTAGTTCTGTGACCTTGTGAAAATCACAGAACTCTGGGCCTCTGGTCTCATTTTCAAAAAAAATGGATGGGTTCAGATGATTATGATACTCTTCAACTCTAAAAGAGTCTTCTCTAAAGCTCTTTCTTCATCCTAGATTTCACACAGAATCAGACCTGTAGAGATTTAAAGCAGATGCATGCAAGCTGTGACCTTAGTGCCACTGTCTAGAATCGGAGTTTCGCTGTGAACACCTTACCAATTCCCTATGAGACGCAAGCATTTCCATTTTGTCTTCCAGCCTGAAGACGCTGCTTATTGATAGGAGCCACAGGATCACCACGGTTGTTGACCCTGATTTAAATATCCTGGTTTTGCCATGAATAAAGGAAACACCTGTTTATTACCTTGAATGCTGGGGTGCAGTGACATATACAGGAGGCACCAAAGCAAAGAGTTAGTCGTGGTATCAGTGCCAGCAATGAAGAGATCGCCAATGATATAAAATAAGTAATCTTCATCAAAACCACTATTGCTATTATTTTTCTTCTCCTCCTCCACATGGAGAAGATACATGTCTATGAAGTCCTGAGGGTTCTCTACATCCAAAGACTCTCGATGGTCTTTGATGATTTTTTTAAGGAAAATGGTTAAATCCTTTTCAATCTGTCTTAATTCCTTAAATGGTCCAAAAGGAAGGTAATAGAGCCAGGAGCATATGTTGACCAGGAGGAGCTGGGTGTTCAGACAAATTTCTAATGCTCGTGACATAAAATTAAGCATTTTCTTAAATTCACTATTGGTGTAATCAAAGCGCCGACCAAAGCATAAAGAGCAAATGATGTTAGAGACGGCGTTGTTGATGATGGGGAAAGGGTTGAAAGGGGCTTCTCCGTGCTTTTGCATTTCCTCTTTCACATATTTGAACTCCTCAATGATCTTGGGCTCCAAGCTAAGCTTTCCCAAGCCAAAATGACGAAGAGTTGAATGAGAGAACTTCCTCTTTGTCTCCAGACTTGACCATAATGTGCAAATACAATCCCTGCAAAAGGAAACCAAGGAAAGAATGTGAGAGACAGCAAAGCTTGATTTAATACTGAAGAGGACCAACCATGAAGTGGACTTGTATTTCTCAAGTCACTTGTGCAAAGCTCATATACGTATAGATAAGGACCACCAGCCAAGAAGAATGACTGGCAAAATTTAGTTATCCAGATAGTGTATGTTTCTAATACAAAAATAATATCTAATTTCATTAGAAAACTTTGCTAGAAAGCTTATTATTATAACTCCGGGTGAAATACGAAAAACAAGATTCGATTTCTAGAGTTACATAAATTTCAAAATCTTATTTTCTTAAAGTGAACCCAGACTTAGGAAAGATCTCAAGCTAGGTACACCCATATTCTAGACATTATAAACAGAAGAAGAAGCATAGTAACAGAGTGCACAGCAGGGCAGGGACAATATCTGAGTTTGCTCATCATTAAAATCCAAACTTCTGACATAATGCTACATACAGAGGAGGACCTTGTTAAGTATTAGCTGAATAAATCAATGACCCAACTGAATTAGAACAGTGCTCATCAAAGCTTGGCTCACAGAGCTGGCAAGTAATCTAAAATGTCTGTTGTTGCAAGCAGCCCTAATTTAAAAGCATCTGAACTCTAGGACATTCACAACCACATCTTATTTGATTCTCACTTATGTTATACATCTTTCACCATCAAACCCAACAGAATTGCTCTCAGATGTTGCATCAACTTGTTCTCAAATATTTCTTGCTTCCTGTCACTTATTTCATCCTCCTCTTTTCCATGGTGTGCTTTATAGTTTCAGCCAGTTCTCCTCCCATTTTTCATCTACTTCATTCCTGCTACTGTCAAGGACATGCTTCATTCACTTAACAAATATTTCTGAATGCCTACTATGTACCAGACACTGGGATGCTGTGAATACAGCTGAGAATGAAATAAAGACCTCTCTCAGTGATTAAGTCTGTCTATGTAAAATGATTCTCAATAAAAACAGCCATATGGTCACACGTTTTGAATGATTTATCAGGTTCATTTTCCTGCCTGGAATCTTCCACACATCTGCTCAAATATGATACTCTTTCTAGGCCTTTTGCTTAGGTGTTTTATGACTTCCATTTGTCATCATCTACAAAATTTTGGGGGGGCTTCCCAGGTGGTGCTAGTGGTAGAGAACCTGCCTGCTGATACAGGAGACATAATGAGACATGCATGGGTTTGATACCTGGGTCGGGAAGATCCCCTGCATGGCAACCCACTCCAATATTCTTGCCTGGAGAATCTCATGGACAGAGGAGCCTGTGTAGAAATTTCTGTGCAGTGTAGGAATTTTTTGGACCCTCCTGTGTTGAACCCATTTCCCTGGGATCTATGTCTTTTTCTTCTTTCACTACTGTATTTTCTTGAAGCCTATATCCTCTAGTAGTTTCCTGGGAAAGGATACATCAGAGACAAATTTCTGAAGATTTTCAGCAAATGTATTAATTATACCTTTCCCCCTCCATCAGAATTTTGAAAACATTGCTAACAGTACATTGATGTGTCATAAAATACGCACACCTTCACTATGACTGCTGCTGCTGCTAAGTCGCTTCAGTCGTGTCCAACTCTGTGCCACCCCACAGACGGCAGCCCACCAGGCTCTCCCGTCCCTGAGATTCTCCAGGCAAGAACACTGGAGTGGGTAGATACCTCCAAACTCCTCTCCAAAGTGGAGAAGACCCCAAACGTGTGCCTACCAGAAGTATATTAATGATCCCTTTTCAAACAGTTGCCATCACTTGGCAGTTATCAACATTTTATTTTTGCCAGAGGGCTGAAATGTATCTCATCTGATATTTCTTTGCATGCCCCCGATCGTTACAGTGAGTGGGAACAGCTTCTCATATGGCTATTGCCCAAGTTTCCTCTTCTGTGATTTGTGCTTATAAACTGTGCAATTTTCTTCTTCTTATATATTCTACATGCAAAGCAGATATTGTCTTTCATCATGTGAATTGCTTTTTTCATGTTTCATGCTACTACTTTATCTTATTTTAAAAATCTTTTCCTACCATGGGTTCATAAATACAACTATTTTCTTGTAAAATTAAAACATTTTGCTTTCTGACATTTAAGTCTCTATAGCCTACCTGGAGTTTATACTTATGTTAGGTATTCCTATTTGTTGTGAAGACGGAATCCACTTCACCCCCTATTTTGATAATCTGTTATTCAAGCAGCATTAATGGAACAGCTTCTCCTTTTCCCTGCTGATCTACATCACTTCCTCTGTCACACATCTGCTGTATACAGGCAGCTCCATTTACAGGTTTTCTAGTCTGTTTTATTGTATATCGTTGCTGTTGTTTAGTTGCTAAGTTGTGTCCAACTCTTTGGGACCCCATGGACTATAGCCAGCTAGGCTTCTCTGTCCATGGGATTCCACAGGCAAGAATACTGGAGTGTATTGCCATTTCCTTCTCTAGGGGATTTTCCTGACCCAGTGATCAAACCCACATTTCCCGCATTAGCATGCAGATTCTTTAACACTGAGCCACCAGGGAAGCCCGCTAATTTTCAGACCTTTGTCCTAATAAAGGATAGTGAAGGCTCTACAAGAGTTTCCCAGGTGGCTCAGTGTAAAGAATCTGCATGCCAATGCAGGAGACACCCTTGGGTTGGGAACATCCCCTGGAGAGGGGAATACCCACTCCAGTATTCTTGCCTGGAGAATCCCATGGACAGAGGAGCCTTGGGCTACAGTCCATGGAGTTGCAAGGAGTCCGACACTATTGAGAGACTAACACTTTCACTTTTCAAGGCTCTACAGTTGCCTTTGAGATCCACCTTAGCTGCAGTCCACAAGTATTGTTTGCATGTCTTTTCAATGCATTTGAAGTATAAAGTTTTTCTTCTGTTATGATTCTCTTTTGCCACCTAGGTTAACTGGCTTATGCTGATTTTTTACATCGATGAGGCTAGCTTTTTAGTCTAGAATGTGATCAATTTTAATTAGTCTCCAAATAAAGTAGGGAAGAATTTTTATATAAGCAATATTGGGTATAAGGTCCTCTTTTTTTGAAATCTTAAAAAAACTTTTAATTTTATAGTGGAGTATAGCCTATCAACTATGTTGTGATAATTTTAGGTGAACAGCCAAAGGGACTCAGCCATACATATACATGTATCCAATACAATTGAAATTTAGCATTGTAAAATTGTCACTTTGAAACTAAAGAAGAAACTGAAAAGATAGTGATTTTTGCATATTGTTACATGACCTTATTAAATCCTTTTTTCACACGAAGGATGAGAGCACTAAAAAATGATTCACTACAGGTGATAAATACACTAAGCCTGCCACTGTAAGGTCCTTTCCAACAAAGAAAGCTAGATAACTGCTAGAATCAAATCTTCTTTATCCTTAGCAAATATTTATCTGCCTGATTTCTCAACTATTCAAATACTTATGTTAAAATATTTCGCTCTAATGGTACTTGTCAATTTCTTTTTGCAATTATGTTTTTGTTATGTGTGTGTGTATATATATATTTTTTTTAAGAATTAAAATATATAATTAAAATACACAAAAATTTTATATATCTGTGTATCTACGTTGTATATGCCAGACAACACTGTCAGCTACATTCAAATTTAGAAATATTTTATCTTCCTGGTTAAAAAAAACAGGGTTCTTTTTAGCATCGTGTAATGCCTTAAAACAACACAAGAGAAGACTCTACACATAGACATCACCAGATGGTCAACACCGAAATCAGACTGATTATATTCTTTGTAGCCAAAGATGGAGAAGCTCTATACAGTCAACAAAAACGAGACTAGGAGCTGACTGTGGCTCAGATCATGAACTCCTTATTACCAAATTCAGACTCAAATTGAAGAAACTAGGGAAAACCACTAGACCATTCAGGTATGACCTAAATCAAATCCCTTATGATTATACAGTGGAAGTGAGAAATAGATTTAAGGGCCTAGATCTGATAGAGTACTTGAACTTTGGAATGAGGTTTGTGACATTGTACAGGAGACAGGGATCAAGACCATCCCCATGAAAAGAAATGCAAAACAGCAAAATGGCTGTCTGGGGAGGGCTTACAAATAGCTGGGAAAAGAAGAGAGGCGAAAAGCAAAAGAGAAAAGGAAAGATATAAGCATCTGAATGCACAGTTAGTTCCAAAGAATAGCAAGGAGAGATAAGAAAGCCTTCTTCAGCGATCAATGCAAAGAAATAGAGAAAAACAACAGAATGGGAAAGACTAGAGATCTCTTCAAGAAAATTAGAGACACCAAGGGAAATTTTCATACAAAGATGGGCTCAATAAAGGACAGAAATGGTATGGACCTAACAGAAGCAGAAGATATTAAGAAGAGGTGGCAAGAATACACAGAAGAACTGTACAAAAAAGATCTTCACGATCAAGATGATCACGATGGTGTGATCACTCACCTAGAGCCAGACATCCTGGAATGTGAAGTCAAGTGGGCCTTTGAAAGCATCACTACAAACAAAGCTAGTGGAGGTGATGGAATTCCAGTTGAGCTATTTCAAATCCTGGAAGATGATGCTGTGAAAGTGCTTCCCTCAATATGCCAGCAAATTTGGAAAACTCTGCAGTGGCCACAGGACTGGAAAAGGTCAGTTTTCATTCCAGTCTCAAAGAAAGGCAATGCCAAAGAATGCTGAAACTACTGCACAATTGCACTCATCTTACACACTAGCAAAGTAATGCTCAAAATTCTCCAAGCCAGACTTCAGCAATACATGAACCTTGAACTTCCTGATGTTCAAGCTGGTTTTAGAAAAGGCAGGGGAACCAGAGATCAAATTGCCAACATCTGCTGGATCATCAAAAAGGCAAGAGAGTTCCAGAAAAACATCTATTTCTGCTTTCTTGACTATGCCAAAGCCTTTGACTGTGTGGATCACAATAAACTGTGGAAAATTCTGAAAGAGATGGGAATACCAGACCACCTGACCTGCCTCTTGAGAAATCTGTATGCAGGTCAGGAAGCAGCAGTTAGAACTGGACATGGAACAACAGACTGGTTCCAAATAGGAAAAGGAGTACGTCAAGGCTGTATATTGTCACCCTGCTTATTTAACTTCTATGCAGAGTACATCATGAGAAATGCTGGGCTGGAAGAAACACAAGCTGGAATCAAGATTGCTGGGAGAAATATCAATAACCTCAGATATACAGATGACACCACCCTTATGGCAACAAGTGAACAGGAACTAAAAAGCCTCTTGATGAAAGTGAAAGAGGAGAGTGAAAAAGTTGGCTTAAAGCTCAACATTCAGAAAACGAAGATCATGGCATCAGGTCCCATCACTGCATGGGAAATAGATGGGAAAACAGTGGAAATAGTGTCAGACTTTATTTTTCTGGGCTCCAAAATCACTGCAGCTGGTGACTGCAGCATGAAATTAAAAGACACTCCTTGGAAGAAAAGTTATGACCAACCTGGATAGCATATTGAAAAGCAGAGACATTACTTTGCCAACAAAGGTCCATCTAGTCAAGGCTATGGTTTTTCCAGTAGTCATGTATGGATGTGAGAGTTGGACTGTGAAGGCGGCTGAGCGCCAAAGAATTGATGCTTTTGAACTGTGGTGTTGGAGAAGACTCTTGAGAGTCCCTTGGACTGCAAGGAGATCCAAGCAGTCCATTCTGAAGGAGATCAACCCTGGGATTTCTTTGGAAGGAATGATGCTAAAGCTGAAACTCCAGTACTTTGGCCATCTAATGCGAAGAGTCGACTCATTGGAGAAGACTCTGATGCTGGGAGGGATTGGGGGCAGGAGGAGAAAGGGATAACAGAGGATGAGATGGCTGGATGGCATCACCGACTCAATGGATGTGAGTCTGAATGAACTCTGGGAGTTGCTGATGGACAGGGAGGCCTGGCGTGCTGCGATTCATGGGGTCGCAAAGAGTTGGACACGACTGAGCGACTGAACTGAACTGAATGGCTTCCTTACTCTGTTTCTTTAGTTTGGGGCTATGCTGGGTCTTCGTTGCTGCGCTCCGGCTGTCTCTAGATGTGGCAAGTGGGGTCTACTCTCCAGTTGCAGTGCATAGGCTTCTCATTGTGGTAGATTTTCATCTTGCGTGGCACAAGGTCATAACTCTCTGCCCTCATTCCCCTCCCTACTTCAAATCACTGGCTGCCCAAGAGGTCACTAAAATCCAAAGTTCTTCAAAACATCTATTTTCTATTTTCTGCCGGGAAGTGGTGGTGCTAAGGAAGTGGTCTAAATATAGTTTATATGCACTTCTGGCAAGTGCCGCTTTCAGCTCTCTGGCTCATTCCTATCTCCTGTGACCACTGGTATGTTGGGTTCCTTAGGGAGACCTGTACCACACTCCATTAGTACCTCCCCCTGCAGAAACTTAGGGGTGGTCACCCACCACTCTTTGAAGTCATTTGCCAATCCTGTCTCCATTCTTTGTCTTCAGGTGTTGTGGTACAGGGTTATAGGTACATTTCATCATGGATGGGGTAGGTGCTTCTGTGAAAAGTCCCTCTGGTGTAGTGTGTGATTTTCAAAACAAAGAAGGAATAAAAATTTATTAACTACTCCTGAAACTAGACTCTCTTGTTTACTAAAGCCCCATAAACTATTTTCTAGGGAACCACAGCTTAGTCACACTTCCTGTCTTTAACCATGCCCAAACCTTTCGCTGCTGTCAGCATTCAGAGGCTGTGCTACTGGGCTCCTTTCTCTTTCCTTGGAAAGATATGGTCTCTCACTCTAACTTCAGGATTTTATCCTAATTTTAACTACCACCTAATTTAAGATGTCACATATGACATCTCTGGTCTGTCCTATTTCTCAAGGGATTTTATTCTTTTGTTAGGTCCTCAGTCTGTGTTACCTACTCATCATCTTTAAAACTCTCACCTTTAAACTCATCCTTAAATCCATACATTTGGATTTTTAGAAACATTTTATCTAGCAAAATGCCCTCTATTAGTTTTTCCAATACTTATTCAGAGTCCCCTATGTGCCAGCTACTAAGGGCATATGGTTTTAAAAGACACAGTCGCTGTTATCAAGATGCTTTCAGTGTTTTTGAGGAACTGGATAAATCAACAACTTTAACATACTGTTTTATGCTGGACTTTACTGAAGTTGCATAGCGTATTGAATGTTGTATGGTGGGTTGCACTAAAGTTGCATAATTGGTTACGTATGGTATTGAATGTTGCATTGTTGGACTGTAAGGATTGAATGCTGTATGTTGGACTATACTGAATGTTCCATTGTTGGGATACATTGTATTAAATGTTGTATGTTGGAGGTTATTAAGGTTTCAATGTAGATAGAGGAAAGAGCATCCTGTTAGCTGAGTGAAAGCAGTGACATCTGAGTGATAACTTCATTTGTAAATAAGGATGTATATGAAGGCACATTTTAGAAAAATGAAAAACTTGGGGGAAATTAAAAAGGGGCTGGATTATCTTTAGGGAAAAATTCAGGTTTAGATAAGGCAAGGAAAAGGAGGGAACCCTCTCAAGAGAGGCTGGTACTTGGGCATTGGGTACTGACAACAACTTGACAGGTATGAGGACTTCCCCAGTAGCTCAGATGGTAAAGAATCTGTCTTAAATGCAGGTGACCTGGGTTTGATCCCTGAGTCAGGAAGATCCCCTGGAGTAGGAAATAGCAAGCCACCCCAGTATTCTTACCTGGAGAATTCCAGGGATAGAGGAGCCTGGCAGGCTACAGTCCATGGGGTTGCAAAAGTTGAACACGACTGAGTGACTAACACTTTCACTTTGACAGATATGAAGTGCAAGACATAAGAGGTGTCCAAGGAGACAGTCTGAGAATGTCAGGGATGAGAGGCATGGACGGAATTAATGGCATCAGGGTTTCAAACCTTGTGAAATACCCTGGTCGGGAAGTCTTAGAGTGTTTGGAAGACGTTCAGGCACATCTTCCAATTGTTGACACCTCCATTCTTTTTTTTTTTTTTTTTTTGACATCGGTGGCTCAGAGGTTAAAGCGTCTGCCTGCAATGAGGGAGACCCGGGTTTGATCCCTGGGTCGGGAAGATCCCCTGGAGAAGGAAATGGCAACCCACTCCAGTATTCTTGCCTGGGAAATCCCACGGATGGAGGAGCCTGGTGGCCTACAGTCCACAGGATCGCGAAGAGTCGGACACGACTGAGCGACTTCACACTATTCTTATGTATACAATGGTTGTCTACAAAGACTTCATCTCAAGGGGGATAAAAAACATGAAAAATAAAAATGGCTGCAAAGCAAAATCAGGACTCCAGTTTGGAAATGACAAAACATACCCTCAATCTAGTTTGGCAAAAAGGCCAAGTAGGCTGTGGATGGAATCAAAAAGCAGAAAGAGCTGGGTGTCACCACATCAGAGAGGACTAAAGGTCCCAGAACTCCTCCTCTCCGCACCCACTTTCACTTCTTTCTGCCTGCCTGCCTTTCTTCTTTCTTACTGTGAACCAGCTTCTCCAAGAATCAGGAGCTACCCTGAGAGGCCCATTCTCCCATTTTCACCAAGAGAGAAAAGCCCTTCTAAAACCCTCTACTCTCTAGTTATAACCTGAAAAATGCCAGAGAAGGACTTACGTGTCTCAGTCAGGTATTCCATGGTGATACCACTTTGGAATTATTTACATTTATTAGTTTTGCCTTGAGGTTTTCAAACTATGCCATTCTGGTAAGTAAAGTACTTCTTGGGTAGACTTGGCTCTGACTTGAAAAACTTTTTCAATTTGAAGTAGAGTTGATTTACAATATTAGATTAATTTCAGGTATACAAAATTAGTTTCAGGTATACAAGGTGATTCTGTATTTTTAAATTATACTCCATTTAACATTATTATAAATATTGGCTATATTCCTATGATTACAATATACCCCTGTAGCTTATTTATTTCATACCTAGTAGTTTGTACCTCTTCACCTGACTTTGTAGCTTTATTAACTATTCCTGCTCAGGAACAGAATCAGATGGATCAATAGGTTTGATGGGCATAGATAATGTAGAACATCTTTATGGCCTATCTAGAAGGAAATGGCAACCCACTCCAGTGTTCTTGCCTGGAGAATCCCAGGGATGAGGGAGCCTGGTGGGCTGCCGTCTAAGGGGTCACACAGAGCTGGACACGACTGAAGCGACTTAGCAGCAGCAGCAGCTGACTATAGTTTTTATGCTTAAAAACAACATCAACTTGTCTAAGCACAATCATTTGAAAAACTCAAACAACTTTCCTACATGCTAGAACTCATTGCAATGTGTTAAGTGAACAATTTCCAGCACATGACTGTTCATGAAACATTCCTTATCTGCTGGTCTCACCAACTTTAGTAGCAAAATTCTTTAAAAACAATTTCTTGTAAGAAACATTTAATAACACTATTGGTCTCCAGTTCCTAATATCACCTTCTCTTATAGCCTACACATCCTCCTTCTGGATAATGTCACATTTTATAATGCTGCGGTTGGAAACGACACTGAAGGGAGTGAGCAGGGAGTGACGAATGCCTGGGCACTCCTCAAATCTTGCTGAGTCTCTCAGCCTTTCACTCCTGTGGCCGATCTCCTTCAAGCTGACCATGCCATCCACTTCTAGATCTATGAAGTCAACCCAGAACTCATCTGCTCCTTTGTCCCTTGATGGGCATCTTGAGATAAATTTACCTTCTCTCGTTTTATTCTTCACCTTTGAAACAATTCCATTAAAAGATTCCTTGACTATCTACATTTTCCTGTGCAGATGGCCTATTGTTTATTCCAAGTAAAATCCATAAGCATTTCCCTTGTTACATATGGTTCTTGCTTTACCTTCTCCTGCCAATCACCTTCACTAGCAACAGAAATGTCTTCCAGCACATTTGCCCAACATACATCCACCAGAACACCAGAGCAGCATCGCCTGAGAAGTCCTAGCTGTGTCTTGGGGGAATTAATACTTTTAGGTCAGACACTCAAGCAGCCAATTACCCTGGGCACCCAAGACTTTCCCCATAAGGAGGGATCTAATAACAAGCTGTGATCTGACTAATACTTAAAAACTGCCTTGCTATATATAACAACTACCCTGTATATGTAATAATAACCACCTTATTATATATAACTACCTCATTATGTATAATAATAAATGCCTTACAATATATTCATGTATAATAACTGGAATATTATACATGGAATAACTGCCTTATTTTATCTAATAAGGCAGTTTTTAAGTATTAGTTGGATCACAGCTTGTTATTAGATCCCTCCTTACTTAGGAAAGTCTTGAGAGCCCGGGATATTTGGTGCTTTACTTAAAGTATTAATTCCTCCAAGAGGCAGAGCCTATTGTACAGAGTAAGTCAGAAGGAGAAGACAAACATTGTATATTAATGCATGTGTATGGCATCTGGAAAGATAGTGCTGATGAGCCGATCTGCAGAACAGCAGCAGAGTCACAGACACAGAGGACAGGCTTGTGGACACAGTGGGGGAGAGGGAGGGGGGACGCATGGAGAGAGCACACGGAAACACACACGCTACTGTCTGCAAAACAGAGCTGGTGGGGATTTGCTGCTGACACACAGAGCTCAGCCCAGGGCTCTGTGACAGTCTAGAGGGGTGGGACGAGAGGGCAGATGGGAGGGAGCTTTAAGGGGGAGAGGACACATGTATACCTGCGACTGATTCACGCTGATGTATGGCAGAAACCAGCACAGTATTGTTAAGCAATTATCTTCCAATTAAAAAAAAAACCTGCCTTGTTATGGATTATTGACCAAACTATACATGCACCAAGAAGGACCTCAAAGAAGAAAATCTAATTCTTACCTTTAAAAAATCAGGAGGAAAAGACAGGCAAGCAACAAAAGTGACAATATAATGTGTAAGTACAACAATAGGCCCTTGGGTACATGCATTCATTCATTTCTTGACTACCTACTCTGTGCCAGTTAATGGGGGTACAGTGGTTGAGATGACCTAAGTCTTTACCCTCACAGAGGTCACATTCTGGAGGAAGATGGGGTTGGTAAGAGGCTAAATGCTTTCAAAATGTTTAATGAATGAGTTTAGTGACATATGAATGAGATTAAGTTATGATATTGGATAGTGTCTAAACTAGAAGTGAAAGGTGACATTTGACCTTAGAGATGATAAAGAGTCAGCCAAGTAAAAAGTTATTCCAGGCCCAAGGATAACAAAACCCAGTAGCCTGAGGCAGTCACCAACTTGCCAGGAATCAGCTTAGTGTGTCCAGAGCAGACACTGTACTTGAAATGTACAAGCAAAGGGAGACTAGAAAAACATAAACTCCAAAAGGCAACAGACGCCAGATCCTTTAGGGCATATAGGTCAAGACCGGGGTCAGAAGCAATTGGTTTCAGTGGCAGAGTGACATGATTTGTTCTGATTCGTGGTTTTTTTTTTTTGTTTGTTTAAGAGATCTCTTTGATTGCTGTATATATGAATGATTGGAGCAGAAGCAAGCAGGCTAGTTAAGAGGTTTCTGCAGTAAGAGACGAGAACTGATTGTAGCTTGGATAAGCTGGAGATGGGGAAAAGTGAATGGATACAGCACATGGATGTATCTGCAGTAGGAACTGACAAGACTTACTGACTGACTGGTAGGGAATGGGATGAGAGTTTAAATGAAAACAGTGGTATCACAGAGAAAAGAGTAGCGTACCTCTGCCTGGGAGGGTAGAGAAATATGTCAGACAACATATCCTCAGAGAGGAGACATTGAAGCAGGTATGAGAAAACGGCACACAAGTATTGGCGAGGATGTGGAGAAACCGGAGTGTGGGTCACTGCTGGTAGGAATGTGGGTCATCGCTGGTAGGAATGGAAAATGGTGCAGCTGCTGTGGAAAATGGTATGGCAGTTACTCAAAATATTAAACATAAAGTTCAAGCACTTCTGGATTTACACTCGAAAGAAGTGATAGCAGCAGTCTGAGTGGTTATTTGTAGATACACCATGTTCATAGCAGCATTTTTCACAACAGTCTAAAGACAATAGTCCACCGAGGAGGAATGGATAAACAAAGTGCACTGCAAACATTAAATGGAACAGCAGTCACTCTTAAAAAGGAAGAAAATTCTCACACATGCCACAAGATGGATGAACCTTAAAACATTGTATGAGGTGAAATATATCAGTCACAAAAGGATAAATACTGCATGATTCCACTTAAATAAATTACCTAGGATGGAAAATAGAATGGTGGTTGCCAGAGGTTAGAGACTTTAATGTTCAGTGGGTGGTTAGTGTTTGTTTAATGGATATAAAGTTCCAGTTTTGAAAGATGAAGAAGGTTCTGGAGATAGCAGTGATGGTTTCAAATGTTATTGACTTAATGCCATTGAACTGTATGCTTAAAAATGATTAAGATGGTAAATTTTATGCTATCTGTACTTCACCACATTAAAAAAGAGAAGAGAGAGAGAGAGAAGAAAAGCAGGCAGAAGTTCTCCAGGTGGCCATGAGATCAGAAGAGAATTCCAGGTAGAAGCAGCAGCCAGCGTGAAAGCGTGGAGAAGGTGAGGTATGGACTATGACATGTGTAATTTGTTTTTCAGTAATATCAAAATTAATGTTTTAAACATTAAAATATTAAGATCACCTTTACTATTCATTTAAAATCCTGATGCAAAAATCTGGCTTAATCAGGGTGTAAAAAGCCTGAATCTCTTTATGCCACATTCCAAGAAGGGGAAGCAGTAGTTCATTTACTTAACAGTTACTGACTCCTACTTCCAGGTGGCACAATGGTGAAGTATCTGCCTGCCAATGCAGGAGATGCAAGAGACAAGGTGTTCAACCCCTGGGTCAGGAGATTCTCTGGAGAATGGAATGGCAACCCACTCCAGCGTTCTTATATGAAAAATTCCATGGACAGAGGAGCCTGGTGGGCTTCAGCCCATGGGGTCGCAGAGTCAGACACGACTGAGCACACACACACTACACTACTACACCACTGTGTGCTAGGAAGGACAAGGAATTACTCTGTCCTTCTAGATGTCAGTCTAGTGGTGAAGACACAACTTTGAGCCCAAGGTTATAAAATTCTGAAGCCTCGGGACTGATAACTGCAGCGAAGGAAAAGTACTTTTGCAACTAAACAAGTTCTAAGAAGGGAGCCTAACTTACCCGGAGCAGAAGTGAAAGGAAAAAAAAAAAAAAAAAAAACCAAAACTCCCTGCAGAAAAGACACTGAAATTAACACCTGAGTTAAGGATAGGATTGGCACAGATGGAAAAATAGTCTGGGACCCGTGCCGGCCAATACAACAGAGGGGATACTGATATACAAAGGGCAACTGTGATATTTGACTGCAGCAGATAAGATGTTTACTAACCCTCAAACTGCCCAACTTAGACTTACATAAGCAGGAATCACAGAGGCTCTGAACCTGATGTATTAGGCTTGTCAGCTGGCTCTTATCTTACGGGAAAATAATCACATTAAATTCTTGCACTCAGAAGGCCAACGGTGTAAATATCCCTCTCTCTTTTTAACCAGGCCAAAGTTTCTCGTCGGGAACACTGCCTGAAGAGTTGAGGCCCTGTTCTGGGAAGGAGAGAATACTCCTGGGGCGGACGGACGGGATCCAGGAGTGGGAGGCGCGCCTCCCCCCACCTCCGGCTGCAGGTGGGAGGCGGGCCGGGTGCGCGGCCGCAGGGGCACGGAACCCACAGCCTCTGCGCACCTGCAGCCCCAGCCGCGCGTTCACACGGCCCGTGACCCCCGAGGCGCGGCCCAGCTCACCCTTCCCCTTGGTCAGGATGGAGGTGAGCGGCACCCGCGGGCGGTCGCTGAAGACCTCGGCCTGCTGCACCAGCGCCTCCCGCACGCTGTGGAAGTCGTTGAGGACCACCACCAGGTAGTGGCCGATGAAGAAGCTAAAGATGTTGCCGTACACACGGCCCAGGTCGCTCAGGAGCAGCTGCACGCCCTGGCCCGAGGGATTCATGCCTCCGTTTCTCGCCCGGCGATACGGCCAGCTCTTCCTTCGGAGAAAAGGCGGCAGCAGCACGAAGCCGAAGTTGCCCACCACGGGCCAGGGCGCGGGCCCGGGGGGGATGCCCCGCTCCGGGGCCCGCCACAGCCAGCTCCAGCCCAGCAGCGCGGCGAGGACGAGCAGCAGCAGCGCGCCGCCCGTGGGGTCCAGCCCCAGCAGCCCCGGGGGCGCGTGCAGGAGGCGCAGAGGCCAGGGCGCGTCCTCGGAGGGGCGCGGCGGAAGCCCGGGGGAGGCCATGGCCTGTGCGCCGGTGTCCGCAGACCCCACGAGAGTCTCCCAGACACTGGTGCCGGGCCCCAGGGCCAACTCCCCTTGACGCCCAGGGGCGGGGAGGAGACGCGGATGCCACTCCGGATTGGCTGCGCCACCGTCTCCGCCTGTCCCTCCAATCAGCGTCGCCCGAGCGGAAACGGGGACGCGCTCGCAACCGCGCTGTTGAGGTCTGTGGACCCGGCTGGGCTCGCGTCCTGAAAGTTGGTTGCTTAAGCCGGGTCACGCCCCTCCGCTGGGTCGGACTTAGCAGTGACCTACCCCTGAGAAAAAGATGCCCGCACATATTTACGCTCTGATTGGTTATCAGACTTCCTGTGTCCATTGTCAGTTGCGTGCTTAGACCGTGCCAGGTCAGCAGGCCGCTCATATGACTCAGCCTAAACATTAGCACTTTTACCCTGAGCTGGGAGAGAGGTCCTCGCCCCGTCTCCTGGAGCAAAAGGACAGGATTGCTGCTTTATCTAAGTCGGGATTCAGAGGAAGAAATGACCCTTTCCTCCACCCAGAAACAGCAGGGTGATGGAAACGCAATGTGTAGGATTTGTAGATGTAGGTGACCAACGCTTTGGAAAGGATGGGTGGGGAATAGTCGTGAGAGGCTGGGGGAGGGCAGGTGATGGAGTAAAGCGCGTAGAATTTGCGGTAGACGATGGGAATATCTCTTTTGTGCGGAAAGTGAAAGCTCAGCGTGCGTTTCAGCGCGAGACCTAATCCAGAAATTTGCTTGGCGGGTTTAATTAGCTAACAACATAAAAAGCAAATTGGGCGAGGAGGGATGACAGTATCGTTCTAGCTATGATACAAAACCAGAAGTGCTGAGATCGGCATATTAAGAATTGTGTAATGCTTTCCAAGTCTGTCTTTAATTTTGCATAATTATGGCTCCTCCCTTTTCTCTGACATTACACAGGATATGATTGCATTGTTTTCCTAAGTAAGTCTCTTACTTCTGTGATGCAGATAGGAAGTATTATGGGCTGAATTGTGTTCACCTGAAATTCATATATTGAAGTCCAAGCCCAAGTACCTCAGAATGTGACTGTATTTGGAGACAGGGCCTTTAAAGAGGTAGAGTAAAATGAGGTCATGTAAGTGGGCCCTAAACTAGTATGATGGTGTCTTTTTAAGAAGAGATTAGGACAGCAGCAGACACAGTGGGAAGACCATGTGAAAACACAGGAGGAAGATGGCCATCTACAAGACAGGGAGGAAGGACTCAGAAGAGATCAACCCTACCAACACCTTGATTCTTAGATATCTAGCCTCCAGAAACTGAGGAAGTAAGTCTGGAGTACTGTGTTATGGCAGCCCTTGAGAACTAATTCAGAAAGGGAGACCTTGTTCATAATACATACTATGGATAAATTATTTTAACATGAAACATATAGCTCATCCAGTGCTTCTTAAGGATGAATTTTCCCAAATGATATTCAGGCCTTTCTTGTCAGAAAAAGGAATACTTTCTGCTTCATCCATCCTATTTTAAATAGAGGAATAATATAATGATCAATAGCAGTAAAAGAAAGGAATACCAAAAGATCTTTGAGGTGGGGAGAGAGGGAAAGGAAGAGGAGAGGAGTATTAAGGGAAACATTTTTAAATGGAATCCCCAAAGATCATTTAAACCACTCAACTTCCCACTGGAATTCTTCTTGCTGGATTTCAGCCAGAATTGTTGGTAACAGTATATTCAAAATATCTAAGTACTATTATTTTGTTATCAAGAGTGGTGTTAAATCTTTAAAAGAGAAGTGTTAAATTACTCTATTTGTAAAACTACAATTGTCCAGCTGGCTTGTAATTCCCTGGGAGGTAACTGCTACACAGGATACTCATCCAGAGTCAGTGAGCATGAACAGAGAGAGTTTATGGCTTAAGAAGAGTTTGCAAAATGCTAAGGAAAGGAAAAGTTTAAATACTAATTATATTATTTAGTTGCACCACTCTACCAGCCATTTAAAAATTAATTCCTTCATTTCCTTTAAGTTCCTATGATTTGCTTCATATATACTCCTTTATACATACTTCCACATATAGTATATAGGTACTTCTGTATACATTCTCTGAGCATCCATTTGCCCTACAGGAAACTGGGTTAACCAGTGTGCCTACATCAAATGTAAGGATTACATGAATAATAAGCACAATGTCTAGCATTTAGTTTAGGCTCAATTAGTACAAGCTGTAATGGTAATAATTATCTCTGGGTCCTGACTCTACAGGTTGGTGGTATTGCCTTCCTTTTTTACCTCTTGCAACTTTACCTGCCTTTTCCAAAATTAGATTGTGAGACTGGCCAGTATATTAACTTGTTTTCTATATTCAGCCTTTCAGACTTGTATGATGAATAAATAAACTGGCCCATCTTCACTATTACCCATATCATTCTCTAGTTGAATGTATTATGATTTTCCTGGAGAGGAGATGAGAGGAGGGAGGACCCTGAAAAGTATTGGTAGAAGGCAGAATCTCAGTAGTAACAAAATCCAATTCTCAAAACTTTTTAAAGTAGGATCAGAACATATATTTTTGTTCAATGCCCAAACTGGACCAGATGTCCTTCAACAGAAGAGGATGGGGATTCCATCTCTTTGTAAAATAGACTACTGTACTTAGTTGCTCAGTTGTGTCTGACTTTTTGCAACCCCATGGACTGTAGCCCACCAGGCTCCTCTGTCCATGGGATTCTCCAGGCAAGAATACTGGAGTGGGTAGCCATTTGCTTCTCCAAGGGATCTTCCTGGCCCAGAGATCGAACCTGGGTCTCCTGCATTGCAGGTGGATGCTTTACCATCTGAGCCACCAGGGAAGCCCAAAATAGACTACTACTCATCAGTAAAAAGGTATAAGTTATGATACACCCCACAGCATGACGATTCTAAAAAAACCACTATTCTGAGTGAAAAAGCCAGGCATAAAAGTCTATATACTGAAAGAACTCATTTATAACAAGTTCTAGAAAGGCACACCTAACTCGTGGTGGTATAAATCAGGGCAGAGGGCAGGACTGACTGAGAAAGGGACATGAAACATTTTTCCAGGGGGTGAGGTGGAAATGTTTTATGTCTTGATTGAAATGTTGGTTACCATGGGCATACATATTTGTCAAAACTGAACTGTATATTTCACTGAAAGTAAATTTTGTCTCAGTAAAACAATTAAAAAAAAAAAAAAGAAATCCAGTATCTTGGAAAGAAAAGACACAGGTGAAGTAAGACTTATCTACTTATTGTGAAATGTATGCCCAAGAAACAATTATGTGATGTATTGTTATAACAAGAGTGGCCAGTGCTTTAGTATGTAAATAGAGATAGGAAAGAAAGTGGTTAAATAGTAACATTCCTCTTAAAAATAAACATCAGTTCAGTTCAATTCAGTCACGCAGTCGTGTCCGACTCTTTGCGACCCCATGAATCGTAGCACGCCAGGCCTCCCTGTCCATCACCAACTCCCTGAGTTCAACCAAACTCATGGGCATTGAGTCGGTGATGCCATCCAGCCATCTCATCCTCTGTCTTCCCCTTCTCCTCCTGCCCCCAATCCCTCCCAGCATCAGGGTCTTTTTCAATGAGTCAACTCTTCGCATGAGGTGGCCAAAGTACTGGAGTTTCAACTTTAGCATCATTCCTTCCAAAGAAATCCCAGGGCTGATCTCCTTCAGAATGGACTGGTTGGATCTCCTTGCAGTCCAAGGGACTAGCAAGAGTCTTCTCCAACACCACAGTTCAAAAGCATCAATTCTTCGGCACTCAGCCTTCTTCACAGTCCAACTCTCACATCCATACATGACCACTGGAAAAACCATAGCCTTGACTAGATGGACCTTTGTTGGCAAAGTAATGTCTGCTTTTTACTATGCTGTCTAGGTTGGTCATAACTTTCCTTCCAAGGAGTAAGCGTCTTTTAATTTCATGGCTGCAATCACCAAAATAAACATAACCTTGCTTTAATTAGCCTGGCCATATTGTTATAGACTGCGGACTTTGATTTTTATGTAAGCCAAAGCAAGCTGGAATCCCTGTTCCTTTCTTCTCCCTCATTTACTTCCATTTATTTTGCAGAACTCAGCATGGAGTCTGCCTAGATCTAAATGGGCTGCGTGGACAAGTTGTTAACCTTTCAGACTTCTTCACTGTAAAATGAGGGAGCTTAATCCAAGGCTCTAAAATGCCTCCGGTCCCAAGATTCGCCCTCTTAAGTAGATTGTCAGGACCGTGAACTTGGCCCTTGATTAATAACATGTTTAGTTAATAAAATCTGAAAAAAATAAAGTACATTCCCAAGGTCAAGTATAAGCCCTTTGCCTCAACAAAGCATAGGGCTTTTACTTCCTGATGGCAGTCAGCATGCTTTGGCTAATAATGAAGCCTCATCTCTAAGTCTCATGTAGAATTATGTTTTAGGAGGGACACGAGTGGGTAAAGAATCCACCTACAATGTGGGAAATCTAGGTTCTATCACTGGGTTGGGAAAATCCCCTGGAGAAGGGAATGGCTACTTACTCCAGTATTCTGGCCTGGAGAATTCCACAGACTATACAGCCCATGGGGTCGCAGAGAGTCAGACACGACTGAGCAACTTTGACTTGAAAGGTTACCTACTCTTTCCTTTAGGCAAGAACATACAGCAAATCAGATATTTGAAAGTTGATAGTTTTACTCTGATTTTTAAAATGGCAATACATAGTTTTGTAGAAAATTTGAAAATGCAAGAAACTGCAAAAGAGAAAATAATAATATTTTTATTTTTTCCACCTAGGGTTAATTTATTATATTTCTGTATGTATCCTTCCAGTCTTTTAATTCATATATCTATGATATTTTTAATCTTTATAAATATGTATATGTGTCATTAACATTTTTCATGTTGCTCTCCCACAAATTATTTTTTAATTACTCTCTTCTAGCCCAAGGATTTTCCTGTCAAGGACCAAACAGTAAATGTTTTCGGTTTTGTTGGCAATTTGGTCTCTGTCACAACTGTGCAGTTGTGCTGTGGAAGCTGGAAAGTAGCCATAGGCCATAAATAAATGGTCACGGCCATATTTCAGTAAAACCTGATTGAGAAAACAGGCAACCAGATGGACTTATTCTGAAGGCCATTATCTGCTGACTTCTGGACTTTAAAAAATCTTGTTCACTGTTTAGGAATATTTCAAAATTGATCTGACCCATAGCCTGTTGTCAACACAAGCTATTTTCATTTTTTTGCTATTATGAACAATAATGTGATATGTATACCTATGATTATTTCAGTAAGATAAATACCAAGAAATAGAATTGGTACTAAAACCAAAGTACATACACACACATACACTCGTGCACTTTGTCCTTCTACCACTGAGAGATAATCTCTGTTAAAAGTGCGATGTATTCCTCTCAGATTGCTTTAATGCTTACATAGATTCCCCCTGCTGCCCCATAAATGGCATCATACTGTGTTTTTGGTTTACTAATCGGTTCTTCTTATTTAACCCTGATGTTTTAATAGAATCATTTTGACTGTTCTGTAAAGGGGCAGAGACGAAACCAAGACTACAGGTACGTCACAATGTTAGTCCAATTCTCTGTTAAGAAATACCTAGTTTATTTCTGATTTCTATTAAAATTATACCTGAATAAATATGGGGGGGCTTGTTTTTATCTAGTGTGGTAAATGTGGGGAAGGTCGGTGGTGTGGGGATTTCAGAAACATAAGCTCAAACACCTGACATTGTTCTCAACTGAAATCCAAAAAGCTTGTACAGCATGACAAACATATGTATCTTGTATTAAAGGTGGTGAGGTCGCTCAGTCGTGTCCGACTCTTTGCGACCCATGGACTGTAGCCTACCAGGCTTCTCTGTCCATGGGATTCTCCCGGCAAGAATACGGAGTGGGTTGCCATTTCCTTCTCCAGGAGATCTTCCTGACCCAGGAATTGAACCTGCGTCTCCCGCATTGTAGGCAGCCACTTTACCGTCTGAGCCACCATGGAAAAGTAGAAAATTATTAAATTCTTGCAATTTAAAAATTCTACAACTACCTCCAAAATTTTTTTTTAATTCCATGAAGTTTATTTTCTAATTAGACATTATTATATACGTCTAGGGAGAAGGCAATGGCAACCCACTCCAGGACTCTTGCCTAGAAACTCCCATGGATGGAGGAGCCTGGTGGGCTGCAGTCCATGGGGTCGCTAGGAGTCGGACACGACTGAGTGACTTCACTTTCACTTGTCACTTCATGCATTGGAGAAGGAAGTGGCAACCCACTCCAGTGTTCTTGCCTGGAGAATCCCAGGGACGGGGGAGCCTGGTGAGCTGCTGTCTCTGGGGTCGCACAGAGTCGGACACGACTGATGTGAATAAGCAGCAGCAGCATATACGTCTGATATATAATAGACGTATATAATCAGGCAGTATCAACTGCTTTACTACACGTTACCTCCAATCTGCAACATGATGTTAGGAGGTAGAAAAATATCCTTCAACAAACACTTGCTGTGGTAAGAACTTAATTAGACACTGGGATGAATACTAAGACAATTCTTTCTCTGAAGGAACTTCAATTTGGTATATTAACAGGGCTTGTCTTTTAAGATCTTAAAGCAGTGAGTGTATCTCACATTTTGACAATTTTTTTTTTTTTGTATGTATGTATCTTTTAGGGAGGAATTCAGATTCAGAGAAGTAAGGCAAAGCTTTCAAGAGATGAGACTACTGCTGAACTTTAGGACAAGCAAGACCTGGATATACACAAATAATTTCAGAGCGAGAACTACTGTACCTAAAAGATTTAACTGCATTTGGCTAACACTGAATGTGTACCTTATAACAACCTCTTTCGTTTCTTTCAACAGTTCTGTGAGACAGGGACTGTTCCAACCCACAGATAAAGAAACCAAGGCACAGAGGTTAGGCAACTTGTTTCAGGTCTTCACCTCAGCCAGTACTGGAAGAAGCGAGAGTCAAACCCAGAGAGCACAGGGCCGCTGTGTCCCCTGCCTTCTTCAGCAGACAGCTGACAGTCTGTCTGGGGAAGCACCTCACGTGGTTGGACTGCGCACTGCAGCACAGCAGACCAGGACGAGAGCAGCCTGACCAGGACAGAGGGGCTGCTCATTGAAGCAGCGGGGAAGTGCCTTGCATTCATCAACAGGCTCACAGATCAGAAGAGACTCGGGGCCCAAAGAGCTTCAGAGCTTATAAAAAGTGCACTTTGCTTTTAAAAAATGTGTTTGTGTAAAATCAAATGTCTTTGTTGAACCCAGATGTAATGGGCTACATGTTTGTGTCCCCCCGCCCCATTAAAAAAAAAAAAATCCATCATGTTGAAATAAAACCTCTAGAGGACTAGATTCAAAGGTGTGGTCTTTGGGAGGTTATTGGGTTTAGAGGAGGTCAGATGGGTAATGAAAGGAGGGTCCTTAGAAGAGGAGAAAGAGATCAGAGCTCTCTCTACGTGCCATGTCCCATGTGAGAGGAAACAGGGAAGACAGGCCTCACCAGAAACTGACCGTACTGGTACCCTGGCCTCCAACTTCCCAACCTCCAGAACCAGGAGAAGTGTTTGTTGTTTAAGCTACCCAGTTTATGGTATTTTGTTAAAACAGCTTAAACGACTAGGACATCAGGGAAATGTCTTTCCCCTGGTGTCAAATGTAAACATTCCCTTCAAACCATGGACTAGGAAATTGACCAGATGTAATACAAAGTATGTCCAAAAAGTATCGCTTCCTCCCTGCAAAGCCCTGTGTGCCTGGGGACCCTGGAGTGTGTGCTCTGGGGGTGAGTCTCCTTGCAGACCCAGGGCTCCTGCCATCTGCCGGAGGCAGGTGTGTGATGAAAGGAGAGGGAAGATGCTATCATTGCACATCGGTTACAGGGCATGGGGTTATAAAGAGGAAAAGAACACACAGATGAAAGGACTAGAGTTAACGTGGACACAGGACATCTGCAGAATGTGGGTCATGGCATCTTACAGAGCTCAAGGTCACGCACTCCTTAACTTTGCTCTCAACAACACAAAACTTGGTTGTCAAAAGATTTCTGCAAGAGGCCATTCTTCTTCTCCTTCATTCCTCCCATGTGGGGTGATCCTTCCATCCCATTGGTGCAATGGGAAAATTACGGGCTTTGGATAGTTGTATGCCCCATTTATCTCTCTGACTCAGAGTTCCTTCAAGTGTAAAAGGAGACTAATGAGATTCGCCTGGTGTTAAACAAGAGAACACCAATTGCAGTGCCTGATCCATGGCGGCTTAAAGGACTTTAGGTAGAGGAAGAGTAACTTCTTGGAAACAAGAACTGAGGCAAAGTGTGCCCAGACATTTGGTTGGATGCAAGCACGTGCTGGACAGATTTTTAGTACGGAGAACCAGTTCACACTAGGGCCAGACAATCCTATGGCTTCGCTTTGGTCCCGTGGGGAACCTAGAATCAACCCAGACTACTCTGTGTCCCAAGACTCTGTTCCATTTCCTTTGCTGTCCTTTGAAAGCAGGTCAATGTATCTCTTCTTCCTTTTGATTTCCCCTTGGGACTAATCCCTGAGAGTCACATTTAGAGATAAAACCTTATGCACTCCCCAACCACCACTCCCCCAACCTGTGTAAGGCTAAGGTGCATGACAGTAATTATGTACTATTGGAGGAAATGGCAACACACTCCAATATTCTTGCCTAGAGAATCCCATGGACAGAGGAGCCTGGTAGGCTATAGTCCATGGGATTGCAGAGTCGGACACAACTGAAATGATTTAGCTTTAGCGTCCTACTTATAATAACTTTGTTTTATTGTAATAAATTTGTAAGCTCAAACCCAGAGATTCATTTGTTTTCAAGGCCATTTTGCACTACAAGAGTTGACTCTTCTCCCCCTCTGAAATGTAGTAAATCCCAACTGCAAGAAAAATCAGCAGCATTGGACAAAGAATTTGTTCCAAGGATCAGTTTCCCTCTCAACAAACAAACTGGCTGATAAAACTTCTCTGAAAACAAGCAACAACAACTACAAAAACAAAACCTCTGAACAGTGATGCTAACCACAATAATTATCACAGGGAAGCAGAAAACCAGAGAAAACAAGATTCAGGTTCCAGCTATAACACTTCTTAGCTCTTTCATCTCACAAAACGAGGTCACCAACTCTTTCCTTGTCTACCTTGTGGGGTTTTGTAAAGATTCAAGAATGTATCCGTTCAGTCACTCAGTCGTGTCCGACTCTTTGCGACCCCATGAATCGCAGCATGCCAGGCCTCCCTGTCCATCACCAACTCCCGGAGTTCACTCAGACTCACGTCCATTGAGTCGTGATGCCATCCAGCCATCTCATCCTCGGTCGTCCCCTTCTCCTCCTGCCCCCAATGCCTCCCAGCATCAGAGTCTTTTCCAATAAGTCAACTCTTCGCATAAGGTGGCCAAAGTACTGAAGCTTCAGTTTTAGCATCATTCCTTTCAAAGAAATCCCAGGGTTGATCTCCTTCAGAATGGACTGGTTGGATCTCCTTGCAGTCCAAGGGACTCTCAAGAGTCTTCTCCAACACCACAGTTCAAAAGCATCAATTCTTCGGCACTCAGCCTTCTTCACAGTCCAACTCTCACATCCATACATGACCACAGGAAAAACCATAGCCTTGACTAGACGGAC
>SJXQ01012653.1:381503-434621 GCA_006408695.1 Aepyceros melampus
GGAATTCCATCACCTCCACTAGCTTTGTTCGTAGTGATGCTTTCTAAGGCCCACTTGACTTCACATTCCAAGATGTCTGGCTCTAGATTAGTCATCACATCATCATGATTATCTGGGTCGTGAAGATCTTTTTTGTACAGTTCTTCCGTGTATTCTTGCCACCTCTTCTTAATATCTTCTGCTTCTGTTAGGTCCAGACCATTTCTGTCCTTTATCGAGCCCATCTTTGCATGAAATGTTCCCTTGGTATCTCTGATTTTCTTGAAGAGATCTCTAGTCTTTCCCATTCTGTTCTTTTCCTCTATTTCTTTGCATTGATCGCTGAAGAAGGCTTTCTTATCTCTTCTTGCTATTCTTAGGAACTCTGCATTCAGATGCTTATATCTTTCCTTTTCTCCTTTGCTTTTCACCTCTCTTCATTTCACAGCTATTTGTAAGGCCTCCCCAGACAGCCATTTTGCTTTTTTGCATTTCTTTTCCATGGGGATGGTCTTGATCCCTGTCTCCTGTACAATGTCACGAACCTCATTCCATAGTTCATCAGGCACTGTATCTATCAGATCCAGACCCTTAAATCTATTTCTCACTTCCACTGTATAATCATAAGGGATTTGATTTAGGTCATACCTGAATGGTCTAGTGGTGTTGCCCACTTTCTTCAATTTAAGTCTAAGTGAGACACCTCATTCTACCTCTGCCACATATAAATTAAATATGCTTTAGGCACCCAGTAGTGCATAACCCACTATTCTAACACACATTATTCCTCATTATTTGGTGAGTAATCTAGTATTATGCTTCTGATAGTCTTACATATTTTATTAGAAGAAAATGAAATGTAAGGACTTCTCTGGTGGTCCAGTGGTTGAGAATCCTCCTGCCAATGCAGGGGACATGGGTTTGATCCCTGGTCCAGGAAGATCCCACATGCCACGGGGCAACTGGGCCCATGGGCCACAACTGAGCCCTCACCCTAGAGCTCGTGCTCAGCAAGAGGAGAAGCCACACTGCAATCAGAGGCTTGGGTGCCACAACTAGAGAGCAGCCTCTGCTCTCTGCAGCCGGAGAAAGCCATGTGCAGCCAAAAACAAAACCAAAAAAAAATTTTTTTTAAGGAAAGGGAAAAGTTAGGTGTCAAGGTTGTCAAACATCACATTAGTTCCTTGTATCATGCATTCTTGATAAAAAAGGCAATCTTTGAGGCTCTGGCCAGCAAAATCAGCAACCCAATATCTCAAACAGAAGGATGGAATAAGGTTTTCATCCAAAACTGGGGTGGAAGTGACAAAGAGACTACTGTGATTTACACTCACTCTATCATTTCCAGATAATCCAAAGAAACTTGAATTATCCAACAGTTTCATCTTTGAACCATATTATCTTACCCTTGTCCTCTCATCCCACTGAGGTCCTTTGAGGGTCATGCCTTCATCTTTTATCAGGGGGCCCAAAAACAACTTATAGCAAACCACTGTTGCAGTGACTACTAAAGTCTGGCTAAGGACATTACCTTGGGGCTCACTTTGTGAAAGAAGAGGATGATAATTTCTTTCAGAACTGAGCAACAGAAAGGACTCTGCTTTCCTTGAAGAATTAATGATTTATCATTTTGTTATTTTTTACTCTGTGAACAATAAGACTCTGAATTATGATTTTGTTCCTCTGTGAACAATGAGAATCTCAACTATGGAGCAGGGACCTGATTTTATACCTCTCCACAAATGACCTCATACTGTTGTGAATTATTTCTCACCTTAAATCCAAGGGGAGGAAAATAACACACCCCAGTTTAATTAGTATGCTGTTATCAGCTTATTTAAAAAATAGTGCTTGACTGTTTATAATAGCCAGGACATGGAAACAACCTAGATATCCATCAGCAGATGAATGGATAAGAAAGCTGTGGTACATATACACAATGGAGTATTACTCAGCCATTAAAAAGAATATATTTGAATCAGTACTAATGAGATGGATGAAACTGGAACCGATTATACAGAGTGAAGGAAGCCAGAAAGAAAAACACCAATACAGTATACTAAAGCATATATATGGAATTTAGAAACATGGTAATGATAACCCTGTATGCGAGACAGCAAAAGAGACACAGATGTATAGAACGGACTTTTGGACTCTGAGGGAGAGGGAGAGGATGGGATGTTTTGGAGAATGGCACTGAAACATGTATACCATCATGTAAGAAACGAATCGCCAGTCTATGTTCGATACAGGATACAGGATGCTTGGGACTGGTGCACGGGGATGATCCAGAGAGTTGATATGGGGTAGGAGGTGCGGGGGGCAGGGTTCAGGATTGGGAACTCATGTACACCTGAGACGGATTCATGTCAATGTATGGCAAAACCAATACAGTAATGTAAAGTAAAATAAAGTAAAAATAAAAATTAAAAAAAAAAATAGTGCTTGAAGAAAATAACCCTCCTGTGGTTTTAATAGCTACTTAAAACTAAATAATTTTTACAAACATTTAAAGAAAACAATAATCTGTTTTAATTGAAGAAAACCATAATACTAATTTTGAAAAGACTGTTGATGTCACGGTGGTTTATTGGGTAAATACAAAGTATAGGCTCTTGCTTTTTTTTTTTTTAAGCAAAGCCAAAGAGATTAGATAGAATGGCACTGAAACATGTATACCATCATGTAAGAAACGAATCGCCAGTCTATGTTCGATACAGGATACAGGATGCTTGGGACTGGTGCACGGGGATGATCCAGAGAGTTGATATGGGGTAGGAGGTGCGGGGGGCAGGGTTCAGGATTGGGAACTCATGTACACCTGAGACGGATTCATGTCAATGTATGGCAAAACCAATACAGTAATGTAAAGTAAAATAAAGTAAAAATAAAAATTAAAAAAAAAAATAGTGCTTGAAGAAAATAACCCTCCTGTGGTTTTAATAGCTACTTAAAACTAAATAATTTTTACAAACATTTAAAGAAAACAATAATCTGTTTTAATTGAAGAAAACCATAATACTAATTTTGAAAAGACTGTTGATGTCACGGTGGTTTATTGGGTAAATACAAAGTATAGGCTCTTGCTTTTTTTTTTTTTAAGCAAAGCCAAAGAGATTAGAAACCAAGTAGACACATTCTTTTCTTAGAATAGAAACATAAATTAGTTTTAACTAACAATTAGGCACTTAAAATGTAAATGTAAAATGGCATTTTGAAGTACAAACTATAGTTAACACGCCCAAATTCCTCCTGAAATGTTTTTACAAACACAAAAGCACAAGCATGGAAAACGTATTTCTAAACTAAGAGAATTTCCCCTTTTGAAAAAAAGAACCTGAATTCAAATCTGTATGACAGACCAATGATTAAGGTACCAGTGGGTCAGAGAAAAGAGCTTCTGAAATTTACATATTTAATTAAAACATAAGCATTTAATAAAAACTATTACAATAATATACAGTATATATCAGAATGAAAAATATATGTCAGGAAAATAATGAATTCTAGACTTAGAATTTTACTTTACAACAAGGCACTTAACATATTGAAACAGTACAGTAAATTTCCGAAAGATGCAATTGGCTACCTCTCAAACCTTGTAATAATCTCTCTTTTGTGAATATAGTATAACATAACCATACATTTTGCAGCATTAATCATTGCATAGGAGGTAACTAAATAATGAATTCCAACTTGGCAATTAGATTAGCTTATAGCTTCTTTTTCTTTTAAAGGATAAATCCACAATAAACAGCTATTCTTATTCATGATTCATTCAGAACACAACATAGTTAGATTAATGAGTAATAAAATAAATCAGAACTTACAAGGTGTGTATCTGTATAAAAACTTATCTTTGGGTACCTTTCGACATGATTTTCAGGGTTTAGGTATTGAAGTCAAGAGCACTTCTTAATAGAAGAAATATTTTTAGCAAGTAAGTCAGAGGAGTTAAATTATTGCAACACAATGACATTAAAAAAGGACTCTGTATACATACAAATAGAAAAGCCTTCAACATATGGCATATTAATTGTAATATGTCCGATTTAAACATGTAAACTCATTTATTAAGAATTCCTTCTCACACTTCCTTACACTACAGGAGTGAGTGTGTTAAGACTGGCTTACATTTGAAATCAGCTTTACAGTGCAAAACAAAGTCAACAATATAAAAGAATTTTAAGAGAAATATTCAAAATATTCAAGGAACAAGCTGTGAACTCTCAAAAAAGTAACTGCATGAATTCTAGCATGTAAAAAAAACACACACACACACACGAGAAAGATGGCCAATTTGGTGTTTCAAGGTAAACAAAGTATAGGAAGTTATAAAGGGAGACATTAATGATTGTGATAGTGAGAGGTAAAAATGGTCTGCAAATTTTCTTTGATCAGATGGATAAAAGATTAGAATTATAACCCCAGTGATCTAAGCACATTTTCCCTTTGGAAAAGGTTTAAAATGCCTTTAAAATAATTCCTTTTGAAAAAAATAATTACTTTTCATGATGCTTTCAGATTACTGGTAAAAATAATAATTTTAAAATGCCTTTAAAACCTGGGAAATACACTTGTATCTAGTTTGTGTTCCAAGTCCTATAACGTATCTCCACAAGAGGGCACTGCGGTACAGCAAAGAACCTTATGCGCTGTCATCCATCAACCGGCTTCAGTCACCACCATCTCCCCAACTCCTTCCATAGCAAAACTTGTTTCCCAAGATGCCAGGAAATTAAATACCAAATTCCAAATTACCCTGGGTGGAACTGAGTGGGTAAGAAGACTATTTTCAGAGCTAATGTAGGAACTCAGAAAAAAAAAGAAAAAGAATCTGAAAGGAACTCATTTTCACTTGAAAGATTTTTGTTTAAATGTGGCATCATTCATAGAAACTAGATATTATACAAATATTGCACCAAGGACTTAATCACAGAAAAAGCTTCAAACTGGAGCACTGGCTTACAAAAACAAGGATAATAGATAAGATCTTATGTGTTTCAAAAGGCAAGCTCATAATTACGTTTTTTTTTCAATCGAGGTATAATTGACATAAAACATTATATTAATTTTAGGTTTACAATGTAACGATTTATTTGTACATATTGTGAAATTATCACCACAGTAAGACTAATAATTGTTTACATTTTATATCCCCAAGTGGCATATGGGGTTGAACCTCAAGTTTGATTTCCTAAATGTAAATGGGTTTTGCTATTTCTCTTATTTTCATCTAGAAACTCTAATATTCCCCTCTCCCCTTATTTTCATACCACATGCTTCCACAGCATTTATTAAAGAGCAGTGGCATATACATGGGAGCAGTGGTGTCCATACATGGGGTCACAGATGTTTTTAAAGTTCTTCAAAAGGTGATGGTATTTAAAAAAACAAAAACTGGATTACTTGATTAAAATGCAAAGTTTACACTGTTTTCGAGGTTGTCCAATAATCAATACACCATGATTTTTAAAGCTTAAACACCTTTCCTTACTTAATTTGAAAAACAGTGGGTTATACCAGATATAGCTGAATGAGGCTCTAAGGTATATCAGGTTGTTTTATTTAAATTCGAGGCTCAAGGAATATATCAGTGTTAGGAGAACAAAACTCAAGCTTCTGTGTCAGACACTTTTCCTCACAATTAGATAGGAGAAATTTAAAATCAGTATTTTCAAGTAGAATACATTGTCTTATCGCAAGCGTCAATATTTAACAATTAAAATAAGTGAAAATTACGTAGAAGTATAGCTAAATACACCATGTAAGCTGTACATATGGTTCTTATTGACTTAATAATAAATACTGGAAAGACTTCTTGCATTCCAAAACCTGCCAAGGATGCATAGGGTTTCAATTCGTGTTTTAAATATGTAAGTTGGTCTTTCTGCCTTCTGATTCAACCTTTAGTGTTTCTCTTTTACAGAAAGAATCATACTGAAAACATACACAGAATTTTAGCACCAAAGGATGATGACCCTTCTGAACAGAATTGTTTTGTGCTTCTCTTAGACAAGTTCAAGTTCAATTTTGTGTACCGAGTCAAGGCTGACTCATTGACAATGACAAACTTAGGGATGTTGTTCAGTCTAAGTGGGGAGAAATCTTCACTATCAATATAAAGGTAACTGTCTCCTGCTACCCATACTGACTTCTCCCCTCTAGGACTACTGTGGATGATTTTGTAACCTTAAATTTTTTTCTATGATTACTAGAAGTTTAAAGAAATCAAGCCAAGAATTATCCAAAAGATTAACAGCATTAAACAATGCACTAAATCTGGCCGGATTTTTTCAAAAATCCATCTTTTTTTTTTTTTTAACATCACCTGAAAGAACTTCAGAAACAGCGACCCCCCTTTACTGAGGAGCCGTCACCATCTAACACGCCCATTCTAAGCACAGATCACAGTGCAGCACCGCGGCATAATTTCAGGGTCAAAGTAAAACTTCTCAACTGTGGCATGTGTCCTTAGGACCAGTACCTAAGAAACGAGTCTCTTGCTAAAAGGCAAGGATGAGATCAACTTTTGGACTCTATCTTGGTTTTTCCATAAAGCACAATGGAACTAGGAAGAAATGGTTTTCAGGGACACGTGACCAATTGGACTTCTGAGTTCCAATTCACAGCTCCATGAGAGATCTCAGCCAGGGTGCGTGTGACCTGGGAGAAAAACGCAGGCTTGCTCCCCACAGGGCAGGAGTGTCAGTTCGCACACCTATGTATGTTCAGCCTGTGCTCCCTGTTGACTGCCCCGGGGGGCACAGGGGCGAATTTACCAGGCGGAGAACAGAAGCCCCCCTCATTTGCGTACACAGCCCCATGTCTCCTGTATACCTGTCATAGGGATCTCAAAATGAAATATTTACACACATGTGAAATCTGCGGGGTGTCTCAAATACTTCTCTATTGACTTAGTTCACTTTTTAAGTTATAAAATTATCAGTTAAAAAAAAAATAAAGTGAAAGTGACACATAGTACATTGGCTGGTAGCAGCAGCGCATATTCCCAGACCTGACCCTGACCTCCCCTGAGGCAGGGCAGAAACAAGGTTCACCCAGAGTTCACTCACAACCCACGGCTAAGAAGCCTAATGCTAAAAACCACTCTCAATATTTGGAGATTTTATTTACACAGTAGCTGTCTGTATCCAGATATCTTTATTTTATTTAAAATTTTAACAAATTCTTTTGACCTTGGAGGAAAAAAAAATCCTGAAAAAATTCTGAAGTAGAGAGCTTTCCTGGAGAAAGAATAAGGAAGGAGTAGCACGTTCTTTGGCACCTCTTTAACAAGCTCATTAGTAAAATCCCAGCTGGAGGGCTTGTCACCAATGAATGAAGAGCCGAAGGAGAATTTAACTTTCTCAGGATGAATTAAAAAAAAAAAAAAAAAGTCAAGGGTAATACTTTGTTCATCTTTCTAATCACTTGCACAAAACTTGGTCCGCTTCTTCCTTTAGTGATCAGTTTTCCTAAAATAAAAATCAAAACTATACCTTTGGTTAACAGCGGTAACTCTTTTGGTGTAAGAGCCAATGTCTCTGCTCTGCTCCTCAGGTAGATTTCTCATTATCTTCGCCAATCTTCTGAACTCGTGAGTACTTCTTGCAAGATGATTTGAAGCAGCCAGGAGGCCAGGACAGAGGCCAAGAGAAGCAGCAAGGGATCGAGCCTTGTACGTTTTTCTCAAAAAAATAAAAGATGGGGAACCACCACGCTCGAGACAAGAAATTAGTCTGTGAAGACACCTTCAAGTTCTTAAAAGGTAAAGAACAGGAAAACAAGACATATTTTTCACGATTTGCATCCTACATTGCTTCTGAATTAAACTGTCATTTGCTATAACTGAACAGGGAAACCAGCAGAATCTGAATCAGAAGACCACAGTTGCCGTTGCTCCTTTCCCCAACTCTGATGGAGCTTTCCAGGTGGCGCTAGTGATAAAGAACCCGCCTGCCAATGAAGGAGACATAAGAAACACAGGTTCGATCCCTGGGTTGGGAAGATCCCCTGGAGAAGGGCATAGCAAGCCACTCCAGTATTCTTGCCTGGAGAATCCCCATGGACAGAGGAGCCTGGCAGGCTACAGTCCATGCGGTCGCAAAGAGGTGGACAAAACTGAAGCGACTTAGCATGCATGCATCAACTCTGACAAGACTCTGGCTCCACCCTCGAACCCCTCCCGTCTTTGTGGCTCAGGCAAATCTGCCTGTGATTCCAGGAAGAATGGAGACTGAGGAACGGATATGAGAGATCTCCAGGAGGAAAAATTTTCAGGATGTGTGAGCAGTCAGATCTACGTTTCAAGGAAGGTGGACGAGTGAAAGGAGAGCTCATAAGGTTGACAGTCTTTAAGGGGAAAGATGGAGATTTCGGTTCAGTGGTGTTAGTAGCTATTTAGATGGGACCGGAAGAAGGAAGATGTAAGTAGGAAACAGAGCCACAAGGACAAATGAAGTAATCCATAGGAAGGGTGTTTATTAGTGGGCACAACACCAACTGAGAACTGGAGTTAGATCCATAGGGAATAGCACATTTCATTGTTCACAAATTCTCACAACCCTGTAAGCGTCAGACAATATGGAAAATATGGTATTGGACAATAATCAGACTATGCCAAGACAAGTGGGCTTCGCCGGAGGCTCAAACAGTAAAGAATCTGCCTGCAAAGCAGGAGACCCAGGTTCAATCCCTGGGTTGGGAAGATTCCCTGGAAAAGGGAATGGCAACCCACTCAAGTATTCTTGCCTGGAGAATCCCATGGACAGAGGGGCCTGGCAGCTACAGTCCATAGAATCGCAGAGTCAGACACAACCGAGTGACTAACACTTTCACTTTTTTTTCTCACATCCCCAAATAAGTAAGTCATGGCACGCAGACTAACTCTATTAACACTATGGATATACACTAAGGCTAGGAAGACATGGTGAAGCAATCATTCTGTCTTGAGACTAGAGGTAGAGAGCGGGAGATAGGCAAGACTTCTCAGAAGAGATGACATCTGAGCCACCTCTTTCAGAATGAATGGGAGAAGAAAAAAAATCATATGGGAACAAGAGGCAGCAGAAATAAGGAAGGAAGGATAAGAAGGGAAGTCAGAGAGCACAGTATCACTAAAAGATGTACAAAGTCCAGTTATTCATTAGTTACTCATTTTTGCCTGACTTTAAAAGTTGGTGTCTTCCTCAAAATAAGTTCTCTGAGTGCAAGCAGTGTCTCACCTAACTGTACAAAGCTTCTACAGAGAAGGCTCCTAAATTTTTATTCAATTTTAATTCTCCTATACGTTACCTGATGAGTAAAACACTGTGCTCTATGATTACACAGCATTTTACCCTTAAAATGTCATTTATATTTGTGACATTCTTTAAGAGGCAGTCACCCCATAAGTTGACTGATGTCAACCACACATCTGGGTGGCAACAGCAGTTATTCCCATTAAGCTACATGAACCCCCCGCTGTGTGAAAAGGGGTCCCCTGCCTTTAAGGAAATTCTCCAAGGATAATTTCACTGCTCTCACCTTTTCGTTGGCCATGGAGTGGTACCACCAGAAGAGCCGCGTGGTGATGTAATAGGCAACGATCACGTCGACGGTATAGTGTTCGTGTGCTACCAGAATGCAGATGATCCCGGCAGCGCTCAGCAGCCAGCAGATTAAGTGATACCACCAGAAGTGGCGCGGTGAATCTGCACAGCAGAAAAGTGACAGAGTTACGAAGGATTCCCCGAGATGAACTGAATGACAGTCTACCCTAAGGACCTGAGAAAAGTCTTCCTAAGGCCAAGAAGTCACTGGCGGAGGAATGGATAACCCAAAGTTATGAGTCACTGTGAACCGCCCAGGATTTGCTCAGGTTGAGGGGCTGGGGGCAGGGGAGGCTGCTGGTAGCAGGTCTAATAGTCATTTCCCTGCGCAGGTTGGTAACACTGCTCTAGGTTTTGCTCACGCAAACAATAAGGAAGAGAACAGAAATATTTCACATTAGGTTGAGATTGGCTCATACCGGCTCCCACAGGGACTCCACTGGAAAGAAAAAGGGTAGAGGGCAAAACAAAAAGGTATTGTCTATGAAAACGAGGGGTGAGAAAGCAAGCGTGATTTTAGTTCTTATACATAAACTTATTTTCATTCCTGCAGGGAGAGAAAAATGGCATTTGTGCCTAGCAATATTCTGATTCTCAGCAATTTTATACTGTTATTGCCAATAGCAACTACAGGACAGTCCCTATATAAAGCTTGGGCTTCCCAGGTGGCTCAGTGGTAAAAAATCCACCTGCAATGAAGGAGATGTGGGTTCAATCCCAGGGTTGGGAAAATGGCCTGGAGAAGAAAATGGCAACTCACTCCAGCATTCTTGCCTGGGAAATCTCATGGACAGAGGAGCCTGGTGGGTTACAGTACATGGGGCTGCAAAAGTGTCCGACGTGACTTAGTGACTAAACAACAGCAGCAAAGTAAAAGCTTAGGATTCTTGCTAATTCACTTACGGGTTTGAGCCTTACCTAGTGAGGCCACTAAGTTCATGACACTGATCAGCTTTAAGAGAGAACTAAAGCTCTTCACCAGAGAAGGCAATGGCACCCCACTCCAGTACTCTTGCCTGGAAAATCCCATGGACAGAGGAGCCTGGTAGGCTGCAGTCCATGGGGCTGTGAAGAGTCGGACATGACTCAGCGACTTCACTTTCACTTTTCATTTTCATGCATTAGAGAAGGAAATGGCAACCCACTCCAGTGTTCTTGCCTGGAGAATCCCAGGGACGGGGGAGCCTGGTGGGCTGCCGTCTATGGGGTCACACAGAGTCGGACATGACTGAAGCGACTAGCAGCAGCAGCAGCAGCAAGGCCCTTCACAGGGTAAACATGATCCTGCGCCCCAAACCTTCCCACACAGGCGGTAATGACACAGGTATAAATGGAACCAGCACTCATTTCTAATAAGTCTTCTTTCTCTTGAATAACTGTTTTTTTTTTCCTCTTTTAAAGCTTTATTAGCTCACAAAGATAATAATTTAATACTGAAATTCATTTCATATTTAACTGTGATTATTTTTATAGTGATATTTACTTTCAAGTGTGGAAGAATGGTTGAACAGCAAAAAGATCCATTTTCGGAACTTTACATGACACATCAAATCAGGCATGGTTCAAATAAAAAATAAAATAGCTAGTGCTCTTTAGGTCCAACGTGGAACAGTAAGATGATAAACCTGTATTTGTATTTGAAAGTCTGATTTCCTACTTCTGAATGTACAACTCATTAATTCTTACTTGATTCATCCTGCCACTAGGTTCCAGCCAATAGCTCATGGAATCTGAGAATTTTACACCTGGGAGAAGCCTTACTTCCGTAATGTGGGAGGCCAGATCCAGTCCCCATAACTGTTCTGTTAGGCTCTGATTGTTAAAAACTGAAGTAACATTCAGAAATCTGGAGTTTTCACTAAATATGCATTTCCAGCACTACAGCCTTTACCCTTCCCTGAAATCCCACACCAGCCTTGCTCCCTTCCCATCCTCACGGGTCACCTGCTATTTACCTTAAAAGTTCAAAATGCTTGAGCAAACCAGAACTACTTTGTGTTGGTTTATCCACAAGAGGGGCTTCCCTGGTGGCTTAGACAGTAAAGAATCTGCCTGCCATTGCAGGAGACCCTGGTTCCGTCCCTCGACCCAGGAAGATCCTGACCTCCTCATCACTTGGAGGAGGAAATGGCAACCTACTCTAGTATTCTTGCCTGCAAAATCCCACGGACAGAGGAGCCTGGTGGGCTACAGTCCATGGGGTTGCAAAGAGTCAGACATGACTGAGCAATTAACAGTTATGCACAAGAAACAAAGCTGAGTAGGTGGGGAGTAAGGAGGTGGCCCAAATGATCAATTTAATACTCATAGAATTGAAAATCAGGCTTTAGGAATATCTAGACACCCTAGCACTGCTCTCCCATAAAAATATATTCCCTACTAGCTACTATATTAGAAGGCAATGGCACCCCACTCCAGTACTCTTGCCTGGAAAATCCCATGGATGGAGGAGCCTGGTGGGCTGCAGTCCATGGGGTCGCTAAGAGTTGGACACGACTGAGTGACTTCCCTTTCACTTTTCACTTTCATGCATTGGAGAAGGAAATGGCAACCCACTCCAGTGTTCTTGCCTGGAGAATCCCAGGGACGGGGGAGCCTGGTGGGCTGCCATCTCTGGGGTCGCACAGAGTCAGACACAACTGAAGCGACTTAGCAGTAGCAGCAGCAGCTACTACACTGGGACCACTGCTCATTAATTGAGAACACTGGTGGACCCAAATAAAAGATTTAATATAAACTATTTTGAAACAGAAATGGCAAAATGGCAATCCTCTCTGCTCTCTCTATATCGCCAGGGATAACCTTGAGCTGAGAGATGATGACACAATTCTTAATAAACTCCACTGTCTGTGTGGGATCTGATCCCTGCTTGTCAATGACTAGCAGAGATAATGGACTCAGAGTAGTAGCAAGGTGAAAAAGAAAAAGAAAGAAAAAGTTTTCTCAGCTAGTAAGACATTTGGTACTAAGAGCTAGGTGGGTTTCTCCAGGCTAACTTTATAGGGAAGGAACCTAGCTCCCAATGATAATCCACTCGTGACAACAGAATGTCAGACAAGCAGCGTCCAAAACGATCAAAAGTCAGGAAAGCAAAAATACACAAATAACGCGTCTAACTCCAGCAGGGGAATCTTCAAAGAAACCACTGGAACCACTGCTTACTCATAACAACAACACATGGTAGAATTTAGAAGCTGTTTCCCCTGACTGCATAGGAAGTGGACCCAAACATGGGGTACTTGGCTTACATACAGAACGGATCCTAAAGTTGGGTTCATATCCGGATTACAGATTTGCCCCTTTGTTTCTCAACAAAGCTTAGAGAAAGCAGAATGTAATTCTTTCCTTGCTATATGTAAACTTACACAAGTTTAAAGATCTCAAGCCCAAACCATACCTGGGGAAGGAAACATGTCTACGTAACTGCACTTGCCTTTATTAAAGTAGAGAAATAATTATGCAGCTGCCCTATTGTGCGGAGGTAAAGGAATAACAATAAGCCAATATCCAGGCTATTTCTTAGCAATTCTACCAGACCAGACACTTGGGTTTCCAAAACTTCTAAACAGAGCCAAGAAACTGAGAGTGGAATTGCTGAAGTCAGCCTCCAATTACTAATTGTGGACTGTGGCTAATTCACTCACTTTCCTTATGCTTAAGCTTCCTCTGAAAAAATGGGAGAAACCAGCGCTTCCCTCCTGGGGTGGCTGCAGGAATTAAATAAGCTAATCTGCACCAAGGGCTCAGAAGAGTGCCCAGCACAGAGGAAGTATTCTGTCTACTTGTTGTTATTGGTGATGTCACCTTGTCTTCAGTTATCAAACTGGCCCTCAGTTTCCTGGGGTATTTTCTCTTCATTACCTGCTTTTCCACCCACAGTAGCTTCACTCTTAACTTGTAACATCTCCCTGCCATCATCCTCATCTTCTATAAGCTTTTAAGATGTAACAGATTAGAGGGAAGATTCTGCCACCCAAATGAACCTCTCCACTGGAGAGTGACTGACCTTACACAGAGATGGGACCTTTCCAGAGCAGAAGCTGGAGTGAGAACCACACACAACATAAATCGCTCTGCCTGCCACCCAGAACCAACAACTAGGTATTAGAAATTTCAGAAGGCTGTTCAGAAGTTGAAGGAGATACTGGTGCCCACACAGAGCTAGGTTCCTGTCTTCCACCACTTCCCCAACAGTGTAAGAACAGAAAGATGAGGGGAAAGGTGCCCAAGGCCCTCTGCCTTCAAGGCAGGCAGTGTGACAAAGGCCAAACACTTAATAGACTGTCCACCCTACTCAAGGCTTGATGTAGCATTTAGAAAGAAAACAATTCAGAAGATACACAATTGCCATCAAAAAACAAAAAGATTTTATCTACCACAGAGATTCTCATCTTTGTCATAATGCCCTCAAAGCAGAATTAAAACCTGTATATCCCAGGCAATCTAAGGGCAAGAATTCACCTCTGCTCCACTGGAAGATAAACCATGGTGGGTCTAAACCTGTTTGGATTGATGATGGTTAAAAGAGGAAGGAAGAGAACTGAGCAAAGGGGACAGAAGGGAGGTCTCCTTCCCCCGCTTTCTGCCCAAAGACCCTTATGATATGCTTTGCAAGTGAACAGAATTGAGATAAGAGTCCAAAAGAACACTGGCATGGGGATGGGGTATCTTGCAATTGAAGATGAAGGGTTAATACTGACCAGCTAGTAAAAATGGAGGAAGAAGCATCACTACTTCAAAAGAATTTTGAGATAATGGACCCAGCTACACAAAGCCTCAGAAATCTACAAGGGGATGTGCTGGCAGCTAAAATCAAACACAGTCCCCACCCCTCTTTCCAATGAACAAGATATTATTCTAAGCCCCCTCCCCGCGAAGTTATTGGAATACATAAGAATTTTGTATAATGAGAATTAAGTATATAAATATGGAAAGATATTTCACATTCTCATCTCCATGTTGCTTTTTAAGAAGAAAATGGTCAGAATTGGCAAAATGTTTCATGAAGATGCCTATTGAAGCATAGAAAGCAACTAGAAGTGACAAAATTAGAATAAAGTGGGACAAGGAAAAGTTACAAAAGAGGAAAACGTTAAGCAAAGCATTGGGGATGATGAAATGAATCCGTAAAATAGAAACTTCACTCAAAAGTCCATTTGGCTCTGGAGCACACTGATTCTTTCTGCAATAAACTTAATGATTCCTCTTAATTCCAACATTAAAATAGCCTTTCATACTTTGGTAGCACTAGTGGTAAAGAATCCACCTGCCAAAACAAGAGACTATAAGAGACTCTGGTTTGATCCCTAGGTTAGGAAGAGCCCCTGAGTAGGAAATGGCAAGCCCCTCCAGTATTGCCTGGAAAATCCCAGAGACAGAGGAGTCTGGCGAGCTACAGTCCATAGGGTTGCAAAGTCAGACACAACTCAAGTGACTTAGCATGCACACACCTTAAGGAGTACTAACCAAGGAGGGAGACATTTTGGAGGCATGCTGAATGTTAGCAAGAAGCCAGGGCTAAGATTTAACCCTTCAGTGTTCATGACTGGTTGAAATGATTTTTAATACACACACACACACACCCCTCCTTCCATGGCTCTCAATTTCAACAGAATAAGCGCTCATCAGTTTCAGGGCCTAGGGATTCCAGTCACTGCAACAATCAACAAAGCAGGGATGAGTTTTCACTTACATTCTTTGATGAACAAATAAGTAAGTGTCAGCACAACTGTGTGGCCGCTGAAGAGGAAGTCCCCACACAAGATGTGCGATCCCGTGATGGACAATCCACCGCCAGAGATCAGCCGTAGAATCCGCTGCACTTTGGCCTGAGAGTCTCCGTTGAGCTGAATGACACGAGAAGATCAGGAAGAAAATTCACAAGCGGATAAATCAAGTGTTATCCTAATTTATGTGACATTTACAAAGGTCATCAGTTGTGATTTTTTTCCCTTTTAAGTCAAAAAGAATCTAAGGGGGAAGCTCCTCAAACTGGGTTTTATTCATTGCATTGGCCAGTTTTAGTGACACGTTCTAAATTATTCAGTATGTTACTAATAATATGTCTTGGTGATGGTGTGTCCTTGGGCAAAGCTTTTAAAAATATTAATAACCAATGACTTCACCACAGTTATGCACTGAAAAGATCAAAGCTCCTCTCTTTCCTCTTTGCGGGGGAAGTCGGGGTTTCGGATAGTTAATATTTGATTCGGCTGCCTTCCACATTACTAATACTCTACAGAGTATTCCTACTTTGTGTTAAGTGGGCAGCCTAGAGGGTGCAGATAGTTGTATTAATGTCTGATCCAAACATCTGCAGTTAAAAAGAGCTGAAATTTGTTAAATAATTAAATAGGTTTGAATATGATGGATTAGGGATGTACTGGTTGCTTTAACAGGAGTGGCTTGATCAGGAAAAACATCCTCAGAGCAAAAATCTGTGTGCCATGGCAGGGGGTCAGCGAAGGGCTCCCCTGGGCGAAGGTGGAGAAGCCCAGAGAAGCGTCCATGATGACACAAGGACAATGAAGGACTAGGGCAGGAGTTTGATACAATAGTCCAAGGTTTATAACCCATTCGAACTTAGGCATACAGATCTCTCTTACATGTAGAATCGACTACAAAATGCAACGAACTAGTGAATATAACAAAAAAAGAAGCAGACCGACAGATATACAGAACAAACCAGTGGTTACCAATGAGAAGACAGAGGCGGGGAGAGAGGCAACACAGGGGTAGGAACGTGGGAGTACAAACTGCTGGGTGTAAGCACAGGGGTGGGAACGCGGGAGTACAAACTGCTGGGTGTAAGAAATGGAGATGCACTTGTGGACACAGCCATCATCAATCCAAAGGTTTAGACCCATCAAGGTTTATCTTCCAGTGGAGCACAAGTGATGGATTCTTGCCCCAGATTGCCCAGGGTTACAGGTTTTACAGACGGACTTGTGGACACAGTGGGGCATGGAGAGGACAGGGTGAATTGGGAAAGTAGTGGGAAGCTGCTACACAACACAGGGAGAGCAGCCTGGTGCTCTGTGATGATCTAGAGGGGTGGGGCGAGAGAGGGGAGGGAGGTTCAAGACAGAGGGAGTTCATGTACAATTTTGACGGATTCCCATTGTTGTATGGCAGAAATCAACATAACATTGTAAAGCAATTATCCTCCAATTAAAAAAAAAGTCTCAAGGATGTATTGTACAACACAGGGAATACAACCAATATTTCATAATAACTGTAAGTGGAGAGTAACCTTTAAAATTGTACTAAAAAACAACAACAAAACCCAAACCTTAGGTATACAGGAAGGAATAGTGGACTAAGCGGGAATACATGAGAAACTGGAATAGTGGAATTCTGGGGCACTGGGTGAAGACTTCGGATCAGCCTAATATCAAGTGAGTAGGTTTAGAAAATCAAAGAATGATACTCAGAAATAAAACGAAGTAAGAGGAGACACGAGAAGAGAAATACAGAAAGACTGTCAATGACTATTCACGTGGGGCCTGGGCGCACAGCTATGTGACATGCTGCCTTTCACGCTCAGTGACAATCCTTCTAGGCAACTGGCCCCTGAAACGTAGCCAGGCCGATGGCGGTGGTGGTTCAAGTCTTTGACAGTGTAGACAGGTAGTGTCTAGTCCAAGCAGACGTGCAGTGGTAAAAGAGGGTGAGATGTGTCCAGATGGGTAAGAAGACAGTCTAGTCTCCAAAGCAGGTGGAAACCCACCCTGTTCAGTACCATAGGAACTGGGGCAGGAATCTTTGTCTAAAAATTTTCCAATGAAAAGTATCTTATGGATCTGGAAACATGTCTGGTATTCAGATGACCCCTGTAAAAAGGCAAACACACTATGCTGGGGTGATAGTTAAGTGTAGAGCTCTGTAGCACAAGATGATGGGAAATAGGATTAGAGGTCAAGGTAGGAAACTGGAGGTTTCAAGGAAACTTAACCTCCTTCCAAAGTTGGCTCAGGACAAGCCCAGGAGGCAAATCCGAGAGAACATACAGGTTTCATTGCGTTGACAGTCCTTAAAATAAACGTGCTAAGTAATAGGTGACCCTGCCTTGAAAAGATAGATCTAGAAGGCAGTAAGGATCCACAGGGGATTCCCAGGGGGTGCTAGTGGTGAAGAACCTGCCTGCCAATGCAGGAGACATGAGAGACACAGGTCCAGTCCCTGGGTTGGGAAGATCCGCTGGTGGAGGGCATGGCAACCCACTCCAGTATTCTTGCCTGGAGAATCCCAGGGACAGAGGAGCTTGGCGGGCTACAGTCCATGGGGTCACAAAGAGTCAGACACGACTGAATTACTAACACTTTCACTACTTTCTCGCTTTTCAAAGGATGCATACCCAGGGAAGAGAAGGAGTGTTGACAGAGTTGCAGGATCACCGCAAACCACATGAAATGCTGTGAAAGCCCTTGATGTGCAGGAAAGAATCTCGCACGCGCTTTATCAGATCTGAGGTGGACCTTCAGGAATTTCTGGTTGTGTGGTCGGTACAAACTGTCAACACTGAGATCAAATAAAAAGGTACGTACGCTCCACCCGACCATTGTGTTCTCAGTTTTAAGAACACATTATTCTTCACTTCAAAACCATAATATTTTTTTTTAATCCACTCACCCACCCCAACTCAATGCTTGGATTTTCTAAGTGCAAAAACACTTAATCCAAAGGTATAACCAAACCAGGAGTGAAAATATTACCGCCACCCATTCTCTCTCCGCCCCACTCCCTTCCAGCAGTATTCAGGTATGGAAATTTGCAATAGCATTTCACAGGACAGAGGAAGGGCTCTCTTCTGCTCCTCCTGTACTTTCTCAGTTCTTAATCTCTCAGTCCTGTCACTGCTATCTTAGACGTCAGAACACGCTCAGCATAAATGTCAAATAGAACTTCAAGAAAGGAAGTTTAAAAAGAGGGTGGAAAGAAAACTGGGGAAGGGACGGGTAACAGAGTTGAGATTAACGTATTATTTCCTGTGTGTGCACATCCTCAGTCGCTTCAGTTGTGTTCGACTCTGTGACCCCATGGCCTGTAGCCCACCAGGCTCCTCTGTCCGTGAGATTCTCCAGGCAAGAATACTGGAGTCAGTAGCCATTCCCTCCTCCAGGGGATCTTCCCAACCCAGAGATCGAAGCTAGGTCTCCTGCAGGGAAGCCCTAGACCTGTTCTATTTCATTGGGATCTCCATCATATACCACTTAAAATGCTAGTTCCTCTTAATTTCCTCATTTTTTATACCATTCTATGCTATTTCTGAATATAGAGTTGAAGATATAAAAAAACAGAAATAGAAGCGTTGATCATAATAGCCAAAACAGACAGAGCTCAGTGTTCTCAAGGGTTCCTCCAACTGTGACCTCCACACACCATTTCCCACAAAAATAACTTAGGTACAAAAGAATCAACTTGGCTGCTGCCAAACCAGAAACCTTCCCATCCATACATTCCCTTCAATTTAGAAAAGAAGAGGTCCTCTGGAACTCTACAGCAAGGATGAGAGGGCAGCTTTCTCAGGAAAAGCAAAGTAGCTGTGCCAGCCCAATATTTCCTGTGGAAAAAGGGATTTGAAAACTTAAAGCATTTCACGCGAGTCCTAATAACTAGGCCAACATCCATCTAAACACAACTGTTAGAACTCAGATGTTGTGCCTGAAAACCAAAGCTTGGGTGGGTGGGATGGAGCAAATCATAACCTAAGGGCTTAAACCCTAGGATGGAGAAGGAAGGCAGGCCACCAGAAAACTGCAAGTCAACGATGCTACTGAGGGCCTCTCATTGCAATGGTTTCTGTGATCACACCCGGTGAGTAACAAGGGACGTCAGGCATCAATGGCCGGTCAGACAGCCTTCCAGAGCAAGTGGTTTCAGTACACACAGTTCTGTCATTGCTCTCAGTCACTAAGGGCATTCTATAGCGTCAGCAGCAAAAGAGACAGGTATATTATCTAACAGTTTTGCAACCACAAATCTAAGGAGTGCTGAAGCTGGAGGCTGGACCACATTTAAAATGCAATTCTGCTCCCTGTTCTGTCAAACCACGTCATCTCTAGTCAAACAAACTGATGTGTGTTTGCTTTACTGAGCCACAATCTAGGCACCCAAAGCCTGCTGATGCTTCAGAAAGAGGTTCTGGGTCTTGACAGCTGAACACAGGGGCTGATTAGCAAGGATGTCCCTAGAGCTTCCTTGTGAGTCTTTGCACCTCAGTTACTCAGCAGTAACATTTGCTCTTGTGGCTTCTGAAAATTGTATGTTTTCCATAGAAGATAATCTCTAATTTACTTCTTTCTGTAATCATAGCAATTCATCCCTGTAAATCACACCTTTTACTAGGATGGGCTTGCCTTCTCTCCTGTGGCCATTTCCTCATTTAACCCACCACAATAACCCCTTAGAAGTATTTATTATGCCTCTGAACTTCTCCATGCCTTAAATTAGTTTCACTAAAAATCAGCCAATGTTTAAATTCAATATGTACACTGTTTTAATTACACACACTTTCTGCCTTGATGGCTTTAGAAAATTAGAGCTTCTCAAACCACACCTATATTTGGTGAAGGAGACTGTTGACTTCTTTAGAACAACTCTATTTTTTCCATCCACCTTGGACATCTGCTTAGTGTTCAGTAAAAAATGTTAGGCTTTACTCCCTTGCCCAGAAAGCACATGATTTGCACGTTTCCTTTTTTATAAACCAGGGCACACTGGAGTCTAAGATGATTAATAGTTCTCTTGAGAAATGACTCTACCTGGAGAAAGTATAAATCCTGCTTACAATAGTCTCAGTATCCATTCTCACACTCTGTCTCAGTAAATGGGTGAATTTAATTCAGATGACCATTATATCTACTACTGTGGGCAAGAATCCTGCAGAAGAAATGGAGCTGCCCTCTTAGTGAACAGAAGAGTCCACAATGAAGTACTTGGGTACAGTCTCAAAAATAACAGAATGATCTCCAATCATTTCCAAGGCAAATCATTCAACATAACAGTAATCGAAGTCTATGCCCCAACCACTGAGGCCAAAGAAGCTAAAGTTGAATGGTTCTATGAAGACCTACAAGAATTTCTAGCACTAACACCAAAAAAATATGTCCTTTTCATCGTAGAGGACTGGAATGCAAAAGTAGAAAGTAAAGAGATACTTGGAGTAACAAGCAAGTTTGGCCTTGGAGTACGAAATGAAGCAGGGCAAAGGCTAACAGAGTTCTGTCAAGAGAATAACACACTAGTCATAACAAACACCTTTGGCAAACAACACAAGAGACGACTCTCTACATGGATATCACCAGATGGTAAATATAGATATCAGACTGATTATATTCTTTGCAGCCAAAGATGGAGAAGCTCTACACAGTCAGCAGAAACAAGACCTAGAGCTGACTGTGGCTCAGATCATCGGTTCCTTACTGCAAAATTCAGAGTTAAACGGAAGAAAGTAGGGAAACCACTAGGCCATTCAGGTAGGACCTAAATCAAATCCCTTGTGATTATACAGTGGAAGTGAGAAATAGATTCGAGGGATTAGATCTGGTAGACAGAATGCCTGAAGAACTATGGACCAAAACTATCCCAGAGAAAAAGAAATGTAAGAAGGCGAAGTGGTTGTCTGAGGAGAATTTAAAAATAGCTGAGGAAAGAAGAGAAGCAAAAGCTAAGGGAGAAAGGGAAAGACATACCCAACTGAATGCAAAGTTCCAGAGAAAAGCAAGGAGAGATAAAAAGGCTTTCTTCAATGAACAATGCAAAGAAATAGAGGAAAACAATAGAATGGGAAAGACTAGAGATCTCTTTACGAAAACTGGAGATAACAAGGAACATTTAATGCAAGGGTAGGTGCAATAAAAGACAGAAATGGTAAGGACCTAACAGAAGCAGAAGAGATTAAGAAAAGGTGGCAAGAATACACAGAGGAACTATACAAAAAACATCTTAATGACCCAGATAACCACCATGGTGTGATTCACTCACCTAGAGCCAAACATCCTGGAGCGTGAAGTCAAGTGGGCCTTAGGAAGCATTACTATACACAAAGCTAGTGGACATGACAGAATTCCATCTGAACTATTTAAAATTCTAAAAGATGATGCTGTGAAAGTGCTGCATTCAATATGTCAGCAAATCTGGAAAACTGAGCGGTGGCACAGGACTGGGAAAGGTCAGTTTTCATGCCAATCTAGAAGAAAGGCAATGGCAAAGAGTGTTCAAACTACCATACAATCGCACTCATTTCACACACCAGCAACGTAATGGTAAAAATCCTCCAAGCTAGGCTTCAGCAGTACGAAAACCAAGAACTTCCAGAAATGCAAGCTGGGTTTAGAAAGAAAAGGCAGAGGAACCAGAGATCAAATTGCCAACATTTGTTTGATCACAGAGAAAGCAAGGGAATTCCAGAAAAACATCCACTTCTGCTTCATTGACTACGATAAAGCTTTTGACTGTGTGGATCAAAACAAACTGTGGAAATTCTTAAAGATATGGAAATACCAGACCATCTTGCCTATCTTATCTGTTTCCTGAGAAACCTGTATGACGATCAAGAAGCAACAGTTAGAACCGGACATGAAACAACGGACAGCTTCAAAATTGAGAAAGGAGTATGTCAGGCTGTATATTGTCACCCTAATTATTTAACTTATATGCAAAGCACATTATGTGAAATGCCAGGCTGGATGAATCACAAGCTAGAATCAAGATTGCTGGGAGAAATATCAACAACCTCAGATACGCAAGTGATAACAGTCTAATGGCAGAAAGTGAAGAGGGATTAAAGAGCCTCTTGCTGAGGGTGAAAGAAGAGAATGAAAAAGCTGTCTTAAAACTCAACATTTGAAAAACTAAGACCATGGCATCTGGTCCCATCACTTCATGGCAAATAGAAGCAGAAAAAGTGGAAGCCATGACAGATTTTACTTTCTTGGGCTCCAAAATCACTGCTGACAGTGGCTACGGCAATGAAATTAAAACACACGTGCTCCTTGAAGGAAAGTTACTACAAACCTAGACGGTGTATTAAAAATTAGAGACATCACTTTTTCGACAAAGGTCTATATAGTCAAAACTATGGTTTTTTTAGTAGTCAGGTACAGATGTGAGAGTTGGACCATAAAGCTGAGTGGGAAAGAACTAATGCTTTTGAACTGTGGTGTTGGAGAAGATTCTTGAGATTCTCTTGGACTGTAAACAAATCAAACCAGTCAATCCTAAAGGAAATCAACTCTGGCTATTCATTGGAAGGACTGATGCTGAAGCTGAAGCTCCAATACTTTGGCCACTTGATGTGAAAAGCTGACTCGTTGGAAAAGACCCTGATGCTGGGAAAGATTGAAGGTAGGAGGAGAAGCAGGTGACAGAGGATGAAACGGTTGGATGGCATCACCGACTCGATGGACATGAGTTTGAGCAAGCTCTGGGAGATGGTGAAGGACAGGGAAGCCTGGAGTGCTGCAGTCCATGGGGTCACAAAGAGGTAGATACGACTTAGCAATGAAAAACAACAACTATTTGAGCAAAAGGCCACTGTCTTTCCAGTTACTAAAAACTTTGAGTTCACCCTTGATTTCTTTCTCTTAAACCCATGTCCAACTTATTAGTATATCCTGTCTGCTCTACCTTCAAAATATATCCCAAATGGAATGACTTCTCCTCACTTCCACAGTCACCACCAAGGTTCAAGTTCCTACAGTCGGCCAAAGGTCCCGTGAGATATGTGGCTGCATCGTCTCAACTTTTCACAACTCTGCTCAGCCACACAGGTCTCCCTGCTTTTCTGGAATGCACCATGACGGTTATTTCCTTGTCCTGGAGTTCTCACCCCATCCCCATGGCTCACTCCCTAAGCCTGGTTGTCTAAACACTTTCTTATTGAAGAAGCTTTCCTGACCACTCTGTAAAATAGTGTTGTTGTGTTTCAGTTGCTCAGTCATGTCTGACTCTTTGCAATTCTATGGACTGTAGCCCATCAGGCTCCTCTGACAATGGGATTTCCCAGGCAAGAATGCTGGAGTGAGTGCCCATTTCCTTCTCCCCGGGATCTTCCCAACCCAGGGATGGAACCTACGTCTCCTGCATTAGCAGGCAGATTCTATCCCACTGAGCCATGGGGGAAGCCTGTACAAAATAGTACCTACCCTCACAGTCCCTCTCGCCCTTACTCAGCTTCATTTATTTTACTCACCCTTACTCCAACTGACAGCTATTTGACCTACCACCACGTAACAAGTGATGACTTTATTTATTCATTGTCATCCTTCCATAAGAATATACATTCTCAGAGGAGGAGAACTTCATTTTGGTCATTGCTATCATACTGGAGAAGGCAATGGCACCCCACTCTAGTATTCTTGCCTGGCAAATCCCATGGGAGGAGCCTGGTGGGCTGCAGTCCATGGGGTCACTAAGAGTTGGACATGACTGAGCAACTTCACTTTCACTTTTCACTTTCATGCACTGGAGAAGGAAATGGCAACCCACTCCAGTGTTCTTGCCTGGAGAATCCCAGGGATGGGGAGCCTGGTGGGCTGCTGTCTATGGAGTCGCACAGAGTCAGACACGACTGAAGCAACTTAGCAGCAGCAGCAGCAGCAGCTATCATACAGTACCTGGGATACAACAGGAACTTAATACTTCCAAAATGACTGGATGAATGGGAAAATGAGAAGGCAAAAAAAGCAGAGTCCAAAATCTGGCAGTAACTTCCGGGCAGCAGAAAATAAAAGTTTTATGCACAAAGACATACTTTTTATGACATTTTCATTTCTCCCCCACAAAATCTAAAGCAAAGCAGAAAATGTGCTAGATTTCAGTTAACACATATGAATGTGTCTAGGAGAACGAATAAGAGAGAGCAGGTGCTCAATCACTGCTTAACGTCCTCTAAAGGATAATTCGGAGGGGCTTACCTTTGGAGCACACTGGAAATGCATTCCAGGCACCGGGAGGGTAGTGACATACATTGTGATACAGCGATATAGGTATAAAGTTCCAATGATAAAAAAGAATCTGCGCCCCACTATTGACCTAAGGGAAAAATAGAGATGGGAAAAAATAGGTTTACTGGGACTTTCTGATCCTAAAGGCAATATAAAATAAGGTTTAACAGAATAAAAAATATCTGCAGTTTTCTGAACTAAAGATTCACATATTGTGATCAATCTAGGTGGGTTGGGCCCCAAAGGTGTGATGAGTCTCTGGTGAGTTAAAGTAGTTTAAAGATTAAATAACTACCACTCCTTAAAAAAGCACTCTTTGCCAGAGAATTCAATGAACCTCTCTATGTTGTCAGTCAACCCACTGCATTAATAAGCCCTCTCTCGGGAACACAGCACAGGTATAAGCGAGCCACAGCCACAGAGGAATTTAGTAATGAGCTAAGGTGATACTACATAATTGGGCACATAGGGAAATGGGACAACTCATTTAACCTAAGTTATATAAGCAAGAGTTATTTGGGGACCATCCAAAAATATTCTGACAACTTCGGCATGAACTATTTTGTCTATGACTACAGAGATTTTCAGAGAATTGTATTTGAAGACGGTCAAAGGGTCCTCGTGCATTTAAGGATATTTAAGAGTGAAGCTGTAAATTTCACCCTTATTTTATGCATTCTTGATGAAAAGAGGCAAAAACAAAAATCCACAAGTCCTTTTTCACTTTGTATGTTTTGGTGGAGACAGCGGTCTTGACTAACATTAGTCCTGTCCTTTGCCCTCTGAGTCCTCAGTCTAAGGCAGTGGTTCCTAGAAGCTGGCTCTGAGCACACTGTCTCCAAAGGGAAAGGCTTTGCCTGTCTGCACCACTGCCTCATGGGTTCCTGAATGGGCATGGGAAGTTCTGAAGACGGGACTCCCCTAGTGGCCCGGAGGCCAAGGCTCCTTGCTCCCAATGCAGGGGGCCTGGGTTCGATCCTCGATCAGGGAGCTAGATCCCACCTGCTGCAACTAAAGCTCCTGCATGCCACAACTAAGCCCCAGGACAGCCAAATAAATATTTTTAGAAAATAAAAAGGGTTCTGAAGATGGCCCTGCTGTGCAGTCAGAGATGGGTCTATAAACTCTGGGCTCTGGGGATTAAGACATGGGTGAGACCCACAAAGCCCTTAGAATTACTAGTTGTAACTTTCCTAGTACATAAAATATATTACTCCAGGTCTCTCATTTTCAGAGCTCTCAAATTTCCCAAACCAGATCTTCCCAAAGATCTCTGGAAAAACAGACAGTTCCAGGCATGTGGCATATTTTAAGTTTTCTCTGAGACTGCAGTCTGGTGTGGATCAAGGTCTAATTCAGGTAACTGTTGGGACTTCTAATTTAAAGAATTATGTACAGATATAATTTTAGCTGTCTGTCTCCAAGAGCTATTTTAAGAAGATTCCAGGGTTTCTGGGATCAAAACATACAGAGAAAAACCACCTTGACTAGTTGATGAAAGCATTTATTTATTGCAAGGCATTTCTTTCAAAGGCTTACTATTCTAGCATTGCCTTTACTAGTACTAAAAAGGAACAGGTGATAAACATTGCTGACTGTCTCCATTTGGTTAAGTGAAAACTATCCTCCCTTTGATTCAACCCCAGGCTCAAAAGGAGCACTGAATTGTGCTCCACGCTGTTAGACAAGGTGGAGTAATAAGCAGGAATTATTATGAGTCGATTATATTCACTCCAGTATTCACAGTTCAGAACAGAAAATTAACTTAGAGGTGAAATATGCACTCTGCAGTCTTATTTAGTTTAAGAACTACTGCCAATTATTTTTCCCCCATCGCTTTGAAGGTGCTTTTAAGCGAGAGAATGAGAGTACAAGTAGAATTTTTTATTCAGCTGGAATGTGCAAAACAAGTTATAAAAATTACTCCACCAGTTACTAAAATGTTAGATCCAAATCTACCTGAAAAAAATTAGTGCGATTTCCCCTAACAAGTTTTTGCTGGTGGACTATGACCAAAACAGTGGATGCTATTAAAATGCATGGCTGGCTTGTGTGACTACAAGTTTTGATATGGTAGAACCGAAGATGGCCATGGAAAGGCAGGTTAACAACAATCCTCTGGATGAACATTCAAACACACCTAAACAGTACTTCAGGCTGGAAGCCAGCTGCTAACCAGACCCTGAGACATTTCTATTTTCACGGACATATACGAATAAAACTTTGCTCTAAAATAAAAGAGAGCAAATACCTTTGGCCTGAGCAGTCTCTCTTATGTTGTGTCAACTCCAGACACTGAAAAGAAAAATGCTAAAAGTTTTTTAGCTTTTAGCATGAAGCATGTCATAACTAACACCTTCTGTAAAAAGTTCTAAGACAACTGACAGCTATGTGATTCACTTACACATATTGAGAGAGATATTTTATTTACAAGAAAATGCTCAGGAATGACTTCATTCTGTGGAACAAGTTTTCAAAATTGCACACTTGATGTAGAACTCTTTAGCAAAGATAGATTGAACTCTTCAAATCTCAAAGCAACAACCAATTGAAAAAATAATACAGCATAAATTCTCTCTTCAAAAAATGATCTTGTGGCATTAACACTGAAATCCTATTTGACTCTGAAGTGTATTGAATACTTAGCATATATTATACTTTCAAAAGCCTTGTTTGTGGGCAATGTTTTGACCAAATTTATATTTGTGACTTAATTACTAGAATCTTAGCAGAGAAAAAACATCTGAATAATGGCTGAGAAGAAAAGAGGAACTGAGGCCCCCCTCCCACCTTTCTTTTAAATGGGCTAGCAGTCTGAATTCACAGGGAAACAGAAATAACCACTTCAGAGCTTTGTCCTATTTTTAAGTGTCTTCAAAGCAAAAGTACCTGGCTTACTACACTTCCTGATTTCTGCTATTCTAAAAAGGGAAGACTGAAGCCAGTGAACTAGCTGCTCCTTTGTGATGGCGTGAGGAAACTAGAAGGCCTGTTTACTACAGGTATGTAAAACCCAAACTGCATGGACCCAGGTCTAAATGCAGTTTATTAAGCAAACTCTTGTGGTTGAATTGCTAACAGGCAAATGGAAAAGAAATGTAAAATCTGAGAACTCTTGAAGAGAGGCAAACCTCAAAGCCTGCTGTGATTGACTGTAGACCAATATAGTCATCACATTCTGAGTAACAGCCGACTACTTTCCCCACCTGTCAAGAGCCTGGAATAACACAAGCATGATGAAGTGAATGTATTCCTTTCCAAGCCTCTTAATGTATCATGCAAATACCATAGTGCCAAGTTGCTTGAAATCAGAACTGCACCTTAAATTTACAAGTTTTGAGTCATCCACCACAGCTTTTCTGCACCTTCACACACACCTGCCACTTCAATACAGTTGCTCAATAAATGCTGATGGAATAATGACTGGATTTACTCAAGGTTGTAGATCTTTCTATCTCTTCATCAAGTGCCTGGATAAGACTGAAGTGACCAGATAAAACCGAGAAAGAGCATTTCGATCACACATCTATTCCCATGTGTGAGTAGATGAGTTTAAATATAAACTCCCATGGCAAACCCCCAAAACATGTTAGACCTTACTTACTTGTATCTCAAAAACAGCCACTGGGTGATCCATAATCCAACTAATATAATCCCATTTATTCTGATACAGAAAATGCCCATTTCACCCGATCTATGTAATCAAAAAACTTGTCTGGGAGTGGAGGGCTGAGTTCCTTGGGAGGGACCCTCTCGTGCACAACCGTGATCATGACGGTTGTCAGGACAAGGTTGAAAAGAGCGTACACGAAAGCAATGCCCGTTTTCCACCACTCGAGGGGAAACTTGTTCCTTGCTTCTGTGGGCATAGCAATCTGGATATAGTCCGGGTACTTTTTGGTGCCCTTCCGCAACCCATTGGATAAGCTCTTAGGTTTGTTGCTGCCATTTCTGTTCTCTTCTTCGACAGGCTCAGGAGGTCTCGTGTAAGTGTCTGCAGGGTCACTGGTTCGATTTTCCATATGTTCCTCGAGTTTTGCTGTCTCTATGATATCCATTGTGCCCTGGTCTTCAGGTCAAAAAGGAGATGGTAAAGTTCTTGTTCTTTGCGAAAACTCGACTTTTTCTAATCCTTGTATTTCCAAGATCAACATGGACTCTTAAGACTGATCTTGTTTCCTAGTACAAAACATAGATGGTCTCCATCTCTCTAGCGTTCCTCTTGGGCCGCCAGCTGCTATATGTTTACCACTTTCAGGAAAGGAAGCCAATTTTCTTTCCCCCAAAGATGTTACTATCCCACCTGGAAAAACAAAACAGAACTCCGATCAGAAACCGTGCTTGTCCACTTGCCAACCATCCAAAACAAAAACATTACCAAGATAAGGAAATAAATACCAAAGCCATTTGCTTTATAAATATATCGTCAGAACATAGTTAAAAGCTGCTGAGATGGAGTTTATTTATAAAACACTGAATTGTTTCATCTCGGAATTCTTCTCCTTTTGAGCTGATTTCAGTATAAATAGGAACATTCTAATAAACAATTCCTTTTCAATTGCTTTAAATAAAAGTCAGGACCCAGCATTGCAGACACTTCATCAGACACTATCACTTGTTGCTAACCATGAAGTCATAATAAGCCAGAACCTCCCCAGAGATCATATCATTCCTTCCTAAGGCTGCTCTTCTCTATGGATCTTAAAGAATAAAAAACTGTGATGAGTTGCTTACATGTATGGAGTAACTGTTACTCCTGTGAATTTGTCGACTTTCTATTTTCATAGTAATCTTTAAGTGACTACTTTTCAGAACATATTCAAGATATTTTAAATGGTACTAACTCTGTTTATCCTTTTCCAGTCAGAGATTCACACCATACAGAAGGAACGCTGACAGTCTACAAAATAACACAGTGAAAAGATACCAAAGGCTGACTAGCTCTGTCTCATTTAGGGAGCAAGTTATACTGGTTTCTGGAAGAAGAAAATAATTTACCACAACCAACATGTTGAATCAGTAACTGAGAGCATTTCCATGCAGCCATCATAATTTCTGTCCGACAATAGAAGTGGACACCCAGGGGACCAGCTCAGGGGACTTACCCACCAGGACACCAGGGACGAAAGGTGCTCTCTGCTTGAAGCTCCACAGGCCCCAAAGAGCAGAGAGTCCCCTCCACAGCACAGAGCACCAGCTCCACCTATTTTATATGGGCCAGCAATACAGCTCCAGCTGTTCTCAATTTAGGAAAGCAGTATTTTCGTCCTGCTGTAGATCCCAGCCACCTGAAGAGGCTTCCAAACCTCGTAATTAGTCCCCACGCAGAGGACACTGCACAACTTAAGCACAAGCTTTTGCATTTTAAAGACCTCCCTTTCAGAGTGACCTCAGGGGGTAGAAATTGGGAGGAGGAAAAAACTCAAAGTGATGACAGCCAAGCCTTTATTTAACGAAACAACAAGGAAAGAAAGTTAAAATGGCACAGACGGTATGGACAGGCAGTATTTGTTGACAGCTGTGAATGGCTAACAGATCATTGTGCACCTACATGTCTCAACACTGAGGGATATGTAGGGGCAAATAAAAAGTTAAAAAAAAAAATACACGCCAACCAGAATGCCACCCAAAGAGCTCAAAGTCTAACTGAAGAGGCAGAACGGAAGTGATGAAGCTTTGAAGACTGGCATATTGTAAGAAGAAGAAGGGGTGGATGGCTAGATCAGAATGCAGCTCCAGCTGTGTCCCCAAAGACGCGTCCACAGAAAGGCGCTGTCCATTTCCGAGGAAGTGAAAGCAAGAGGAAAGTTAGCCTGGCAGGGCTAGGAGGATCACTAAGTGATGGAGATCCGCTAAGAGCGCGTACCCCTCACCTTTCTCGCGGCCCTGGGAAAAGCCTCCAGGTACTAAGGCATCAGGGCACAGTGAGAAAGGGCCAGGGCCCCTCTCTGTGAAATAGCTCTAACAGAGACTCTCTGCACTGCCTGGCTCAGTGCTGTGGGAAGACTAGGTATAACGAAGCGGTGCCTCAGTAAGGTATTTTCCAAAACAAACCATCAACACCACGGACAACTACTTCTAATGGAGGTACCAAAGCACTAGGTCAGCCATCGCTTGTTTCTTTTTGCCAACTTCAAGCTACACCACTCATAGCATCTTGCCAAACTATCATCCAAATTCCATCCAACTTCACTACTCCACAACTGCTCTGAGTTTGATGTTTGTAGGGGAAAGAAGCTTGTAATTTTGAAACCCAGGTCCACTCTAGTAGACATACAGATGGTCTTTAAAAGGTAGCTACCCAATTCTGGAACATAGAATGTAGAACAGAAGAAAATAGTTGCTTTTTTTTTTTTTTTTTAAAGAGGAAGCATCCAGCTATCTACCTACTGGGACAAGTGTGAGAATGACTGAAATAATTAATCATAAAGAGCTTTGTGCTCCTGGGAGGAAAAGCACTCTGTGAGTACAAAGCCCGTTTATTGTCATTAGTGGCAGGATTGATGTTTTCCTTGGGGTTTCATTAAGAAGATTAAATATACAAAGCACATCATCATGTGTCAACCAATCTTGGGACACAATGTTCATCATCACGATGATCATTACAACATACTCATTCCCACGGTGAGACTTTCCTACCAGCAAGTATCTAGAAAGTGACAAAAACCATGGCGGTTCCTTTTGAGGCTGGCAACCCCGTTAGGTCATTTGTTTAGGGTACACTCTGCCAAACACAAGCAGAAGAAAAGCTTTCCAAGTCTTCTTACATGCAAAATACTGCAAGTTAGTCTAGGTAATATTTTAAAAGTTTAAGAGCCCTATAGACTAATCTTGCTTTTGAAGGCAAGTGCAAAACTCAGAAACTGTTAGTCCAGTAACACCGCTTTGCTAAGGCTTTTTTTTTTTTCTTTAAGAACAAAGTATGATTTATTCCAGAAATACAAGCTTGCAAATTAGGAAATGACTGTAATTTGTATTTTACTAAATACAAAGAAGTGTAAACCAAAAAGATACGATCATCTTGAGTGATGTTTAAAAGGCATTGATAAAATTTAGTATCCACTTGATTTGGCGGGGCAGAAAGCACTCAACAGTAGGAACAAAAGTATATATATATATACAGCTATGCTCTTTCAATGCCAAAATCACAATTTTAGCTGTGCAATATGTGTTCTAATATCTAGCGGGAAAAAAAATCCTATACTTTTCATCCCTAAGGGAACTTCAGGATCTTTCTGTTAAATTATAACAAAATACATACTTTTGCTTATATGTTTTATTTTACCTCTATTTACCATAAAGGGTTTGATCTTATCATATTAAAATACATTAATCACTTTCTCTTAATAATCCCAATAGTATTTTTCCTGTAATTTGACAAAATGATTCTATGGTTCATCAAGGAGTAAAAATGGGAGCAGCAGCAGCTTTGTATTAGGAGATACTGCATTATACAACTAATATTGGGGCAATGGCACCCAGTTATTCTATTTTGGGGAATTTATCCCAAGGAAATAAGGATGTACATAAAATATTTCTACAAGTATGCTTTCAATAGATTTATAAGCAGAAATTGGAAACACTCTAATATCCAACAATAGGGAGTTAAATAAATTAGAGCCATCATAACATACTTAACACACTGTATTTGGATACAGTAACTACAAAACTGTGAGACAAGTATATAAATACTATATGAGAAGAATTCAGTATCAACTTAAGCACAGATTTAGATCTGGATGAGTGTAGAGGCTTCCCTGGTAGTTCAGTGGTAACGATCTGCCTATAACGCAGGAGACCCCAGTTCAATTCCTATGTTAGGGAGATTCCCTGGAGAAGGGATAGGCTACCTACTCCAGAATTACTGAGCTTTCCTGGTGGCTCAGATGATAAAGAATCTGCCCGCAATGTGGGAGACCTGGGTTCGATCCCTGGGATGGGAAGATCCCCTGGAGGACAGCATGGCAACCCATTTCAGTATTCTTGCCTCAGTAATTCCTATCAGAGTTTCAGCTCAGTTCAGTTCACTCAGTCGTGTCCGACTCTTTGTGACCTCATGAATCGCAGCACACCAGGCCTCCCTGTCCATCACCAACTCCCGGAGTTCACCCAGACCCACGCCCATCGAGTCAGTGATGCCATCTAGCCATCTCATCCTCTGTCGTCCCCTTCTCCTCCTTCTCCCAATCCCTCCCAGCATCAGGGTCTTTTCCAATGAGTCAACTCTTTGCATGAGGTGGCCAGGGTACTGGAGTTTCAGCTTCAGCATCAGTCCTTCCAATGAACACTCCGGACTGATCTCCTTTAGGATGGACGGGTTGGATCTCCTTGCAGTCCAAGGGACTCGCAAGAGTCTTCTCCAACACCACACTTCAAAAGCACCAATTCTTCAGCGCTCAGCCTTCTTCACAGTCCAACTCTTACATCCAAACATGACCACTGGAAAAACCATAGCCTTGACTAGATGGATCTTTGTTGGCAAAGTAATGTCTCTGCTTTTGAATATGCTATCTAGGTTGGTCATAACTCTCCTTCCAAGGAGTAAGCGTCTTTTAATTTCATGGTCTACCAAAAATGGAAAAGGAGCAACGTGACAGAGGTTCAAGGCTTGAAGAAAAGGTGCAAGTGTGAGGCTCGTGACTCACTCCCAGTTCTGATCTGAGGCTCACGGCCAGCATTCCCCAGAGAAGACTAAGCACAGACATGCGCTCCAGTCAACAGGCTAAGAAGCACTTTGCTTGTTAAAGTTGTATGTTTACCTGGTTGTACATTTGAGTGGTTAAAAAGATAAGATGTATTAAGTGTGTAAATATAGTTTAAAAATTAAGGAAAATTATTGAAGTCTATATGTGGGTTTCAATGTTTAAAAAGATGTAATCTGTTGAAGATAGAGGTTAAACACTGACCAAACAGAATGTTTTGCTAACATCCTCAAATTACAATTATGAATGAAGGAGATTTAGATGTTGCTTAAAGGCTTAAGCGGAGAAGGCAATGGCACCCCACTCCAGTATTCTCGCCTGGAAAATCCCATGGATGGAGGAGCCTGGTAGGCTGCAGTCCATGGGGTCGCTAAGAGTCGGACACGACTGAGCGACGTCACTTTCACTTTTCACTTTGACTCACTGGAGAAGGAAATGGCAACCCACTCCAGTGTTCTTGCCTGGAGAATCCCAGGGACGGGGGAGCCTGGTGGGCTGCCGTCTATGGGGTCACACGGAGTCAGACAGGACTGAAGCGACTTAGCAGCAGTAGCAGTAAAGGCTTAAGAATAACAAAGTCTTGAAACAGAGTTGAATGATCAATGGAAACAAAAGAGCTGATGAGTTTCTTAACAGACTACTAAAGCTTTCAGTTCAGTTCAGTCGCTCAGTTGTGTCTGACTCTTTGCGACCCTATGAATCACAGCATGCCAGGCCTCCCTGTCCGTCACCTAAAGTTTTACCAGCCCTTAAAAAAGAAAACCCAGGGGCTTCCCTGGTGATTCAGTGTAAAGAGGCTGCCTTCCAATACAGGAGACGCAGATTCAATCCCTGATCCTGGAAGATCCCACATGCTGCAGAGCAACTAACACCCTGCCCCACAATTACTGAGCTTGTACTCTGGAGCCTGGGAGCTGCAACTACTGAGCTCACATGGGCAGCTACTGAAGCCTGCGCACCCCAGAGCCTGTACTCCACAAGAGAAGCCACCACAGTGAGAAGCCAGAGCACAACAATTAGAGAGTAGCCTGTGCAGCAACCAAGACCTGGCATGGAAATCAATCATCAATAAAATTTGAAAAAGAAAAAAAAAAACCCAATTGTCACCATAAAGCCATGAAAAAGTCAAGCTGTAGAATAAAATGAACACAATATAATAGTTTCCAAATATATGTCAGGTACTGTGCTTTGGGTATTACATAATTAATCCTTAGAACAACATTAGGAAATATTTTTAAATATTTATTTATTTAGCTGTGTTGGGTCTTAGTTGCGGCACACGGCTCTCCCTTGCACGACTCGGGATCTTTCAGCATGGCACACGGACTCTCTAGTGAGGCAAGCAGGCTCAGGGGTTGTGGCATGTGAGCTCCAGCGTGCACAGGGGGCATGTGGGCTTAGTTGCTCCAGGCACGCGGGATCTTAGTTCCCCAACCAGAGATCGAAGCTACCCTGCATTGCAAGGCGGTTTTCTCAACCGCGGGGCCACGGGGGATATCCCGGGAAATATTTTAAAAAAGAAATTGAGATCATGTGAAATGCTCAAGGTCAGACAGGTAGGAAGTGGCAGAGCTCAGATCTGAACCAGGAATTCGATCTTAGGAATCCCTGTTCTGTCACAGAGGTCAACAATATAGTCAGTGAAAAAGATCGAGACAGTCAATTACAAGGCTTTTTTTTTTTTAAAAAAGGAGAGATGCATAAACACATAGGAAAGTCTCCAGATAATATAAGCATTTTAAAATCTTTATAATTTTGAAAAAATTAACATAAACTTAGAAAAAAATTTAATATATAAATCACCTCTCTTGAGGGGAGAGGGGAGGAGCATGTGAAGTATTTCCCTGTTACCCATATTTCCCTTTTAATTATAATTACTGTAGCAAACACACCACTATATTAAATTTATAATATAGATATATTGCTATGTTAAGGGAAGCCTGGCGCGCTGCGATTCACGGGGTCGCAAACAGTCGGACACGACTGAGCGACTGAACTGAACTGAACTGAACTGAACAGGATCCCAGTTGAGCTAAGAAATTTTACACCTATAAAAGTTTTTTCAGAGACCAAGACATCTTAGCTTTTCCTTACTAACATTCTTAGAGCTTAACTTCTTGTATAAATCCTCCTGCCTAAAATGGATAGGCATTAGTTAGTATGATTACAGAAACAAGGGTGCCTTATGAGTCATGGCATTCTATTTCAAAAATGCCCATAAAATTTGCTAAATATTTTTACTAACAAGTTCTTGAAAACTGAAAAGAAGACTCACTATTTAATTTTTTTAAAAAATGATCATGTATATTTGTGAAATACTTTCCCAACAAAAGTTACATGGAAAGTCATCCTTGCCAGACCCTTATAGGTCCCACATCTGTATAAGAGTATAGATTTAAATCAGGGAAACGGGCAGGCCTGGAAGGTAGCTTTGTGACACTATTCTGAGAATGGACTGGGAAAAAGGACTTAATTTAAAAGACAAGAATTAAAAAAAGCAGCTACTGTGATGATTGTAATTCTGAACTCGGGGAGAGTGATGCTGGGGTAGAGAACAAACATTTTGATTTCTGGTACTAATTTGCTATCCCACATTAAGATAGACTAGACAACTTTAGTTCTGTAACTAGTTGTTATAAGAGGAGGACTCATCCTATCAATGGTGGTTGCTGGTGGGAATGGAGAGAGACTGAAAACAGGCTGCCATTTTCCTTTTGGGGCGATGGAAATGTTCTAAAATTAGATCATGAGGGTGGCTGCACAATTCTGTAAATTTACTAAAAATCATTCAATTATATGCTTAAAACACATACATTTTATGGAATGAAAGTCATAACTCAATTAAGCTTTATTCTTTAAAAAAAAAAAGGCCATAGCCCATCAAGACACATAATTTCTAAAGAATTAGAAACCAAAGACTATGTTCTGTTCTGTTATTATGTATTCCAGGCTCACTTATCCCTTTAAAGTGTTGTTATTTACCAGCTGAGCACTTCCTCAGCAATGACTGAAATAATATACATTTTAAAGTTTTCTACAGACAGGATCAAGAACCAGCCAATAAAATGCAAACTGTTTAACAAAATTTGTGTAAACTGTGCTCCAAAAATAAACTGGTAAGTAAATAAGATGAAGTGAAAAAAACAGATGGGTTTTCTAACAGAATTCATCAAAATTTACTACGAGTTGGATCTCAAGGGGGAAAAGTGAGGGTCTGTTTTCGCTCTCACTATCTAAAAACATTGGTCACTTTAACTAGCGAGGTAGTTTAATACTTGTTGAAATGAATATTTATTGACACAGAGCAAATATTAGCTGTGCAAATTTGAAAACAATAAATTTGGACTCGGAGTATTTCACAAGAAGTGATCATCTGGGGTCTGTCCACAGGGCAGAGCAGCACTCAGCCAGCAGTAACTGTTTTCTGATGTCATTCAGTTTGATAGAATAAAATACCTTCACTAAAATCTGCTGTGCAAAGCATTCCATAGGATGTTTTCAATCTTGTCTTCTATTTCTTGTTCATCTTTTTATTTATGGCTGGAGAATTCCAAAGATTAGATCCAATTCCAGGAGAGGAATCCTAGAGGTGGAGTCCCAGGGAACAATTTTAACAATCCCTGGTACATTGCAGAACATGTGGTAACAAGGGAAATGAATGAACAAATGCGTAAATAAAGGAATGAGCAAGTAGATGGACAGACTAGATAAGTAATCAGACAGGCAGATAAGACCCTGAAGATAGAAGAGGGCTATACTATAAAACAAGGTCCAAAGCTAGGGAATATTGTAAATAATCCTTTACGTTTCTTGGGGATGTACTCTAAATCAGAGGTTCTCAGAGTTAAGGGGTGGAGTGGGGGAATACATGTTTTTCCCAAATACTGGATGATATCTGCCCCAAGTCCCTTTCCCCATCTCCATTCCTGATATATCTAGGAGTTCAGAGAATTTCTGGAGGGTGAGGGTCAGTGGGCTTTCCAGGTGGGTTCTCCCTCCTTTGCCTGTGTGTCTGCAGAGTTTAGAAGAAAGAACCAGGCAGGAAACTTCTGCTTCCCACCCCTTTATGTATTTACAGCCCGCATGATAAACCCAGGACCCTGGAGAATAAGTAAAGAGGGCTGAAGTCTGGCATTTGTGGTAAAATGCTTACATCTACTCAGCAGGCAAGCAAAAAACCTTCCTGATAATTTAAACAGACATTTGTACCTTTAACAACCTGAACTGCGATTCTATTAATTTCCGAGCAACCCTGTCTAAGAGGTGTTTGGTCAGAGAATTATTCCGTGCTAACTGGTACCACCTGCTCCCTGTTTAATGGTCAAACAAAAGTCGAAGGCACCGGCTTAGCAGAAACGCCCTGGGGGCTGCATCAGAAAGGTTAAGGCTAACAGCCTAACTGAACAACAGTGGTAATTATCTGCCGCTTCATCTCTAGCTTCCTATATACCCCAAAGATTTACACACCTAGAAACTGACTCCCCTAGGTTTTAATAATTATTACTCTGTAGTAGGAGTCTGCACAGATTACCTACTCAAGTGTGAGGTTTCTAAAAATCATAAAAAAAAACATACATTCCATTTAATATTTTCAAAAAAGAGTGGAACTTACATTTTCTTCTAACCGTGGCTGGTCTAGGAGCAAAGCAGAAGCTGGGTCTAACAGCTTAACCTTATACTCTCTAAAACATATATTTTCTAAGCCATATTAGAGATCTCATTCTAAATAAATAAATAGATCACAGTCAAAGTCAACAGCATATTTCTTCATCAACATCAACAACAACAAACTTTCTAGATTTGGAAGTGTAGTCTCTTACACTAGGAAAACTGTGAGAAGAAAAAAAAGAACAGTTTCTTCAAAATAATTTCATAACTCTTTCCTTTATTAAAGCTCCTTTACTACATGCCTTTCAGATTACTTTAAAATATACCTTTTGATTTCTCCCTTTACCATGTCATGACCAAACTTGGTGTCTGTTTTATACAATTTCAAAAAGTTTGCATAAAATAATTAACAGGCTATTTAAATGAGTATTAAAAAACTGACATCTTGGAACTTTGCTTGATGTTTATGAATACATTAGAAGAAAGTCTTAGCACTCAGATTTAAGTGAAGTCATCTTTAAGTAAGAGTCTATAGGAAGGAGTTAAATAATCCTGCTCTCGGGTGGAGGCAAAGGGAGACTTCAGGACAAACGTTTAACCTGGGGCTGTGGTTAGCACATTTTATAGTTGTAAACAGAGGCAAATGCCTAAGAACAGGAAGCTTACTCAATCCCCAGGGCTGCTGCAGGAACGGCACCTAGGTACACTTGAACACAATTTCCTTGTAGAGGTCTAAAGTCTAGAATCAGACATTTTAATATGCATTAAAATACAATGGGTTCCTTGGTACTATATTTCTGCTTAGTGCACTGTGTCAACAAAACAAGAAATAGCTTAAAACAGCCTCAGAGACGAAGAGGAACACTTTCTGTCAGCAAGAATTAAAACACTGAAAAGTGAAGGCAAAGGGAGGTTCTAGAGGCTGTACCCTCAGCAGGTCAGTCCCATTTGCTTGCTGCAGTTGGCGTGTGGTGTTCTCCAGGCTTTGGTAGAGGGCAAGGAGAGCAGGAGGGCTAGACAGCTCCTCAAGCCCTGCGTTGCAGCCCATCTGGCGTCCTCAAGGCAGAGCACAGTTTCATATAAGGGAAGGAAAAAGTAGGAGAGGAAAGCAGGCATGGAAGAGCCAAGAGAAGCCTGTATAAAGCCTCCGTGTCTCATTCTCTTATGCCAACCACAAAAAGGTTCTTTTGCATGACTGGCCGAATAAGCCACTGCTTGCAAATGGTATGAGGCTATAAAAAGGAATACTTTCTCCAAAGCCATTAAGGTCACTACACTTGGCTTCCAGAACTTAAACTACTATGTTGTACTTCAATAAATTATTTCTTGCTCAAAAGCACTTATTTGACCAATGTTTCCAATCTTGGCTTTGGTTTCTGCAAATAACTCCAACACAAGGAATGGCACCCATGGAGAAAAAGGCAGCAAGAGTAACTTAAAAGATGAAATTCCTGAGTCTAACAATGCCACGTTTAACAAGTCTGAGGAATGCCAGTGAATGTTAGAATTAGGATTTGAAATAGATCTCTAAAATATTTATCTACTGAATTTTTACTTATCCTAATAAATTACGGAAAAGAAGAGACTGTCACAAAAGTTTATTTCTTTAATTTTCACCAGAAAGTTTGCATATTAAAAAAAACTCACTTGAAGAAAATAAATTTGGTTTATACATCACAGCATTTAAATATTATTTTAGGAAATATTAGTAAATACTTGGATATTCAGAACTGCCAACAGACATGGTCTGCTAAGGAAAACGAGGCTGTTCAGAGGTAAAAGTTGGAAAGGTGCAAAGTCTCATCAACAAATGTGTCTTCTGTTGCCTGTTCTACTAAATGTTCCCTGTACGGAGGTTGAACCCTCTACCACAAAGCGTAGGTGGCTGTTGGTATGATAAAGACCATATCTGAGTGATTATCTACATACCATTGGTTTTGCAGTGACCCTTAACCCTTAGCCAACTGCCTGTTTGCCTTAAACAAAAATTCGGAACAGAATACACGGTTCTATTTTGTATTTCGCTTAGAAATACCATAACACGAAAAATTTTGTTCTAATATACTCAAGCTATCCCTCCAGGAGGTAGTTAGAAAAAGAAAAGAGTTTGGAAAGAAAGATACAAGAAAGCGAGTCAGAGTTTTTACAAGGAACCTTGAGAAGCGAAAGATAATATAGACAAGTATAGATATCAGAGCTGACTCAAATGGCTTCTAGGGGCCCCGCGTATGTCCCATAAAAGGGCACTTACAGCTTGGGGAGTGCAGAGGGAAACTGGAGGTGAGTGAGCATCAGTCCTTTTCAGCAAAACCAGGAGAGCTCCAAGGAGTTGGACAGAAAACCAAACAATGTGGTAGGGATGGGGGGGTGAAGGGGGAGTTGACACTGTTAAACAGTAACATAACTTTGAAAGTATGGGGACTACCTTTACTGAAACATTTCTATCTGAGCAATAGTAAAGAAAGATAAGTGAAAGTATTAGTCGCTCAGTCATGTTTGACTCTTTGCAACCCCACCGACTGTAGCCTGCCAGGCTCCTCTGTCCATGGAATTCTCCAGGCAGGAATACTGGAGGGTGTTGCCATGCTCTTCTCCAGGGGATCTTCCCAATCCAGGGATGACCCTGGGTCTCCTGCATTGCAGGCAGATTCTTTACCATCTGAGCCAACTGGGAGCGAGTGGATGAAAGTCGCTCAGTTGTATCCAACTCTCTGCGACCCCATGGAATATACAGTCCAGGGGATTCTCCAGGCTAGAATACTGGAGTGGCTAGCCTTTCCCTTCTCCAGGGGATCTTCCCAACCCAGGGATCAAACCCAGGTCTCCCACATTGCAGGCGGATTCTTTACCAACTGAGCCACAAGGGAAGCCCGAGCCGCCTGGAAAGCCCCGAGCAATAGTAAATACAACCACAGTTGAGTCAGCATATGAAACACTCAGAGATTCTATTTAGCAGAAATGGTTAGTTATCATATGTAAATAAACAAATATATATCATTTAGCATGTATTTATATGATCTATATTATATCTATATCTGGCTATATTATTCATTATAGATAGATTCACTACAAGTAACATGTAAAATCCTTTAATTATGATGATCTGTTTAATCAAGGCTTTCACATAGGGCCTTGGCTTTCATCTTTCTTTCTTTGCATATTAAGTCGGCTTTTCATTTCCACAATCTTTGCAGTAAGGGCAGGTGATTTGATGAACCCAACCCCTGAAGTACACCCTCAAAACCCACTAGAAGAACTCGGAAAGAGACAAGAGAAACCGAGAATGATTTCTGCTGGTTTATCCATGCAGTGAGTGAAGAGTGGTCAGGAAAGGAAACAGAAGTAGAAGATAAAATTCTGCAGCTCCATCTCATAGCCAGAGTTCATTTCCTTATTTTCTACACCTCCTCTGACAAATCCTAAGAAAAGAATTCCTGTGACTAAATGTCTCCCAATTACTAATAACAGAAACTTCCTACAGAATGTCTCACTGACAGATTAAACATACAAGCTTCTACTCTATTGTAACCCATGGATAAGAACACTGGAAAGTTACCTTGAAACAAAGCCTATTAAAATGTAATGTAAGCTGTAATCAGAAAGAAGCATAAAAAATACAATAAGGATCATAAATTGTACATTTTTATGAAAATCTCTCTCTTTTTAAGCACGTGAGTTTTAAAAATGCTTATACTTCTTGACATATTAACTACTACTGAGAATTTATTTTGGAACAGTTTTAAATACAGATAAAAACATTATCCAAAAATATATTTGGTTAAACATTAAAGCAATCTAAATGTCTACAGCAGACATTTTGAAGGATCCAAGAAATACATTAGGGCTTCCCTGATGGCTCAGACAGTGAAGAGTCTGTCTGCAGTGAGGGAGACTGGGTTCAATCCCTGGGTCGGGAAGATCCCCTGGAGAAGGTAATGGTAACCCACTTCAGTATTCTTGCCGGGAAGAACCGCTCCTCAGTCCATGGGGTTGCAAAGTCAGACATGACTGAAATACATTATACTTTCTGTTTAAAAAACAGCAACATATTTTTATTTTCATAAAAATTTAAATGCATGACATTTTTAAAAAAACAAGTTAATAAATACACCCTAAAGAAGGTAAGGTGTTAATGTTGGTTGTGGGATTTACCAATTATTTTCTTTTCCTCTGGTACTTGCCTACTTTCTCCAAATTTTCTGTGACAAGAGTATTTACCCATATATCTATTAATAGATATAACTGTATTCTCAGTTTATAAAAATTATGTTTAAGATTTTAATGATCAGGAAAATATAATATGATTTCAGCAATGTAAAGATGTATGTTACATATATATTTTTAAAACTCTGAAGAAAATATAACATATATTAATACTGCTTAATGAATTTATGGGTGATTTTAACTTTTTTCTTTATTTTGGATTGTATTTTCTAATTTTCCATATTAATCATTGTTGGTTAGATAGCATCACTGACTCAATGGACATGAACTTGAGAAAACTTCAGGAGACAGTGAAGGAAGGAAGCCTGGAGGGCTTCAGTCCATGGGGTCGCAAAGAGTTGGACACAACTTAGCAACTGAACAACAACAACAAACAATCAGGAAAATGCTAATGGTTATTTTAACTATAAGAGTATTGACAGAGTTAACAGGGAAAATTGCTTCTGTCCTTTAAAAAGGTATTTTGTTTTGTATAATTTCAAGTATGCAAAAAATGCATCTACAGACAAGTCAGAGCACAAGCACACTAAAATATTAAGAATGGTTGTTCAAGTGGTAGGAGTAGGAGATTTTTTTCCTTCCTACATCTGTGTATAGTCCACATTTAGAAATATTTTCATTACCAATGTGTCATTTTATACCAATAGCTAAAAGTACTGGAAACCATGTATGGCTGTTGCTGTTATTTTCACAGAAATATTTATCCACTGAAATCTTTATTTCATGTCTTCACTCAGTCTCAATTAACTGCAATAAAAAGCATATATTTAGGGACTTCCCTGGTGGTTGAGTGGCTAAGACTTGGTGCTCCCAGTGCAGGACATCCAGGTTCGATTCCTGGTCAGGGAACTAGATCCCACATGCAGCAACTAAAAGTTTAAATGCCGCAACTAAAACCTGGTACAGCCAAATAAAATTGTTTTTTTTTCAGTATATGTTTAGAATTTTGCATTTTGGACAAGTCTACAGTATTGCTGCTGTAGAGAAAGCCTGGTAAACCAGGAACTATTTTTGGATGTTACAATCCTAACTTGAAGTAAACACACAATTAAATTAGTCTTTACTTAGTGTTCAACTTTCAAAAACAGACTTCACTGTACTAAAGTGTGATATCTTCTGCAGGGTTTATTCCCAAGAAGGGTGAAGACTGCTTTATAAATTTCCATATAATGGATGTCATTCATTCTCTCACAAAAGAAAACCAGCCAGTCATTTAGCAAATCTCCAAGCCCTCTGGGTGAATATTGGTAATTTTGGGGCACCACAAATGTTTTAGGAAGCCTGTGTATTTAAGCGCTTTTGAAAATCTTTTTCCTGTTACTTGGTGGAGTTTGGCTTTGTTGTGGGCTTCTCCAGTGACTCAGACATAAAGAATCTACCTGCAGTGCAAGAGACCTGGGTTCAACCCCTGGATCAAGAAGATCCACTGAAGAAGGGAATGGCAACCCACTCCAGTATTCTGCCTGGAGATCCCATGGACAGAGGAGCCTGGTGGGCTACAGTCCACGGGGCTCCAGAGAGTCAGACACGACTGAGAGACTTAGCACATATATATAGCACACACTAGGTCACAGGGCTCACCACGATCACCTTGCTGGATCTGGAAAACACCAGATATTCAAACAGTAATATATTTGAATGAGACATAGGGATATATTGACACTGACTTGGGTTATCAAGAGGAGGAGGGACGGAAGGAAGAAGTTTAGATTTTGAAATTGCAGATCAGTGATTCTGAACCTATACAACTCAAATCACATTATCTATCAAGATGGCACTAGTTATATTATAAATATGACTTATATAATAAAATTGTTGCTGTTCAGTTGCTAAGTCACATCTGATTCTTTGCAACCCCATGGACTGTAGCCCACCAGGCTCCTCTGCCCATGGGATCTCCCAGGCAAGAATACTGGGTACAAGGTCATTTCCTCCTCCAGGGGATCTTCCCAAACCAGGGATCGAACCACATCTCATGCATTGGTAGGTGGGTTCTTTACCACTGAGCCACCAGGGAAGCCTATACATTAAATACCCTCATACTAATACAATGTTAGGTGAAGAAAGGGTGGGATGGGTTGGCAGAGTGGCAGTGTAACATGTGTGATATCATAAGTGAAACGAATCGCCAGTCCAGGTTTGATGCAGGATGCAGGATGCTTGGGACTGATGCACGGGGATAATCCAGAGAGAGGGTGTGGGGCGGGAGGGGGGAGGTGGGGGTCGGGATTGGGAGTTCATGTACACTCGTGGCTGATCCATGTCGATGTGTAGCAAAATGAATACAGTATTGTAAAGCAAAATGAACTAAAAAAATAAAAATTAATTAAAAAAAAGAAAGTTACCAAATGGTATATATAGCACAATTTTTTACTGTGGGGGAAAATCGTGCTATGCATAAATAAACTAGTTACGAGAAAGGTGATATTATATGGAACATTTACTTCACTTTTTACCTTTTTGTGTTGAAAAAATAAGTAAGAACATATTTTTATTTTATTGCCTAACAGCAAAGATAATCGTTGATTCAACAATATTTAGTGAGTACATACTCTGTATTAGGGCCTGTTGTAGGAACACAACAGTTTTTCAAAAGTCACTTCCCTCATGGAGTTTAAATTCTGCTAATGTTGTCCTACAACAACAATAAAAAAATTTCAAGTGCTATGAATAAAAATAAAATAAGAGGGATGTTTAAAGTAAGATCACCAAGCTTATGAAGCAATATTCAATTTAAAATTTTTAAATGAACACTCATTATGTGGAAAAAAAAATCAGTACCCCATCAAGTCAAACAAATATCAAGAACACCTATGTTCCAATTTGCTGAAACTCGGTCACAGTAAACAGCTTCTAGAAACCTGTACAAATAAAACTTCTTGAAACTAAAAAGGAATTCCACTGAAGATGCTCCCTTACACAATCGATCGTAGATTTTTGCCTTTGAGTTCTTTTCCATTTCTAACAGATTAAAATAATGTATATATGTGTAAAGTAGTCTAGTTCTCTTGGTCATAATGGACTTTTAAAAAACTGATCACCCCAGTACACTCTTTAAAGAAAGGTTTAACCCACATGAGGCTTTTAAGAAGAAAAGGTTAAAGATGCAATACTGTAAACACAGGAAGATTAAAAACAAAAATATTATGTGGGAACAGAAACGTTGAAGCTGTCACATACCTAATAAGGATTCAGAACTCAGTCTGAGTTTTGATGCAGAAATTATATTTTCTCTTAAATAAGGAGGAGAGACACTACAGATATCAAAAACCTTATAAAGCTATTTAACGAAATGGTGACCAATCTCAAGATAAGCAATACTTGAAGGTTAGATATACAGTAACTGTTGTCTGCACTGCTGAAAGCTTAGATGAGGCAGATGAATGGTTGGCCAATCAGAAGAGAGAATTATTTCTGGCTTTCTGTTCTGTGTGGAATTCGGCTCTAAGTGCTCAGGAAGGTAGCAGAAGGCTGGCTCCTGTCCTCAAGAGATTTTTGATTAAGAACTCCTACCTTCCCCCCTTCTACCCAGAAGCCACTTAAAAAGATGAATGAACAATAAAAACAAATTTTATAAATTAGAGAAGAGCCTGAAATACGTTTGAAGTTTAGTAAAACCATGTATCAGATAGAAGTAAAAGTGAAAAGAAAATTCAAATAATAAACATAAAATGGGAGATGAGAGAAGACATATATATATTTTAGAAACTTTAAATGTCTAGGGTACACAGATGAAAACTGAAAACAAGTTTTTTGAATGTATAAGTCTTCTTATTTAAATGCCAAGCTCCACAGATCAGTAACGAATAGAAAATCATTCTATTCAGTTTAGCACTGGTCTATCCTATGGTCAGACCGCTTTCTACAGAGTGAAGCAGGTTTAGAAAAGACACAGGATGATTAAAAGCATTCTCTGAACCGAACCTCATGCTAAAAAGTAGTCAGGAAATGCTATAAACTCAATGCTCGATTAGCATCTGGAAACTAAAAGATGTAATTCCATATTTAAGCTTATTTCCATTAAATGCAATTTTCATTGATGATTCTACATAAAAATTACTCATTTGAAATTGTCTTTTAAAAACATGCTATCAAAGTGAAAGTGAAAGTCACTCAGTCATGTCCAAGTTTTTGCGACCCCGTGGACTATACAGTCCATGCAATTCTCCAGGCCAGAATACTGGAGTAGGTAGCCTTTCTCTTCTTCAGGAGATCTTCTCAACCCAGGGACTGAACCCAGGTCTCCCCCATTGCAGGCGGATTCTTTACCAGCTGAACCAGCTAATTCTTTACCAGGGAAGCCCAAGAATACTGGAGTGGGTAGCCTATCCCTTCTCCAACAGATCTTCCCAACCCAGGAATCAAACCGGGATCTCCCACATTGTAGGCAGATTCTTTACCAATTGAGCTATCAGGGAAGCCCTAAAATATTTTTAAAAAATTGAAACAAAGTAACAGTCTAGAAGTTTTTCATATTCTGATTTTGAAGGTTTTTTGATTTTGTCTTTTTTTCTTCTAACATCTCCGTAGCATAATATGCAGTAATAAAGATATTAGAAGACTGGGAGCCCATTTCCAAGGCTTATACTGAACAAGAGTAAAAATGACATTCCAGTTAATAGTTGGGCTTTCCTGGTGGCTCAGAGGTTAAAGCGTCTGCCTGGAATGCAGGAGACCTAGGTTCGATCCTTAGGTTGGGAAGATCCCCTGGAGAAGGAAATGGCAACCCACTCCAGTACTCTTGCCTGGAGAATCCCATGGAGGGAGGAGCCTGGTAGGCTACAGTCCATGTCCACAGGATCGCAAAGAGTCGGACACAACTGAGCGACTTCACTTTCACTTTCATACTCGAAAGTAAGACACATCTTAAGAATGTCAAAAGGGCTGATGGGCTGATGAGGGGTATCTTTAAAGGACATAAGTGAATTTCATTTGTGGGTGGGAGGGCCTTCCCTGGGGCTTAGAGGTAAATAATCCGCCTGCAATGCAGGGGACATGGGTCTGATCCCTGAGTTTGATCTCTGGGTTGGGAAGATTCCCGTGGAAAAGGAAATGGCAATCTACTCCAGTATTCTGGCCTGGGAATTCTCATGGACGGAGGAGCCTGGTAGGCTACAGTCCATGGGGGTCACAAAGAGTCAGACCCGGCTGAGCACGCATGCAGAAGGGTTATTTACAGGGTAAGTAAAACCTTAGCGATCCTCTCAGCTTCAAATTCCTTCTTATGCTCCCCAGTCAGCCCACGTCCCATCCACTTTAATCCTGAATCTCTTACCTAACTTTTATCTCTTTAGCTTAGTTCAGCTCCCAAACACCTTTCCTTATAGAAAGCATGAATGAGTCCAAACATATCAGCAGCCATAACAAATTTCTAATGGATTCAATTTATCTACCAGAAAGATACATTTAAAAAATTGTTTTTAATAACAACAACAAAAAAAAAAGCTTGGCCTTCTCTGGTTGTTCAGTGGTTAAGACTCCGCACGTGCACTGCAGCAGGTACAGGTTCTATCCCTAGTTGGGGAAATGAGATTCTGCATGCTGTGTGCACAGTCAAAAAATAAAATAAAAATAAAGAATAAAAAGAAAGCAGAGTTGGGTACTAGGTATACGGAGTACTACTGGTACTTTGGACTGCTGGATACACAGTGAAAGTCCTGCTATTAAGAGGAAGTGATTTCATTTGTGGAACAGACTACTAAGAAGACATGAATAATCTTGCACAAGGGAAAACTGGAGCCCCATGGACAGTCACTGGGAAAGGAGTGAACAGGTACTTAATGCAGCACGCCCTCCCTCTCTGGTTCTATTCCCAGTCCATTTCCTGCTTTACTGGCTCCTATAAAGCCCTTGAATGGCTTCTATTGGCCAAAAGCCCATTGCTTATTTTCGCTTAAAAACAAAAACATCTTATAATAGAAAATTTTCAAATTTTGTATTAAAAGCAGAGAGAACAGTATAGCAAACCTCATCAGTTACCATGATCATCATGGGAAATCTATTTCAACTATCCTCTACCCTGAGTTTTTTGTTTTTTTTTTTAAACAATCCCAAACATCATTTCATTTGTAAATATTTCAATACACCTCTTTGAGGCTGTCTTAAAAAAAAAAATCCAATGCCATTATAGGTAAACAAAATAAATTTTATTTCCTTAATAACAAATATCTGGTCAGATCACCTTTCCCTAATTATCTTTTTTCTCTGTACTGCTTCTTAGATGCTGGTGTGTCCTTCTATCAGGTAACACTGCTTAAAAGGATCTTCATAATCTGGCTTCTGCCTTCCTTTTCAGGCCCACTTTGAGACTCACTTTTTTCCCTTTCCCTAAACCCTGTTTCCAGACAGAGTTACTTAATTTCTGTTAATGTTTAATGCTTAATGTTCCCTTCACACGCAACACCCACTTTCCATATAATTTTTCCGCAGCACAAACCTCCTTTCACTCCCACTTCATGCTTACATACACACCAAGAAATCTTTCCTGCTACAATTCCTGGACCCAGAAATGCATAGTCAAACACTGCACTCACCATCCCAGGAGGTTATAAAACCTAGTGTACCCTTTCGCAAGTTCCCACTGAAACACAAATGCCAATTTATACCTACAGCCTGTTAAGACAGAAACCAACCTTTACCTCTGGGGTGCTTTGTGTGTGATAATTTCACCATTTTTTACTTTGCCTTTTGACTGTATATTCCTGTATAATTATTAAAACTCATATACATGGTGTTCTGGAGGTCAAAGAAGACTTTAGTTCAAAGATTTCAGTAGCAAGAAAATCCACAGAATTACTTAAACATTATATTTAATAATCATGACACTTTCAAATGAGAATTAGATATTTGGCAAATATCTAGCTGTGGAAGTGACGGGGACAAAATAGCTAGTGGCAAAAGAAGACCCCAGGGCTTCCCTGGTGGCTCAGCAGTAAAGAACCCACCTGAGGAGCGAAGGTCCCCTGGAGAAGGGAACGGCAGCCCACGCCAGTATCCCTGCCTGGGGAATCCCAGGGACAGAGGAGCTTGGAGGGCTACAGTCTACGGGGTCACAAAGAGTCGGACACGAATGAACACACATGCCATATTTTAGGGTAGCCTGTTCTGACACCCATGATATTAACTCCTTGAGGCAAAAAAAAAAAAAAAGAAAGAAAGAAAGAAAGCCTCTGATGGACAGCATATAGTAAGCTTTTAAGAAATATTTCCTTCATCTACCAGGACCTATTGTATAGCACATGGAACTCTACTCAATGGTAATGTGCCAGTCTTGCTGGGATGGAGGCTTGGGGGAGAATGGATACATGTATATGTATGGCTGAGTCCCTTCCTTGTTCACCTGTAAATACCACAACATTGCTAATCAGCTATATACCAATTCAAAATTAAAACTTTAAAGCAAAAAAAAAATTTTTTTTTCAAAAAAAGTAAAGAGGAAGAAAAAAAAAGATTTCCTTTATCTAATTACACTGGAAACACCAAGTGTTGTAGGAGTACAGAGAAGCACAGAGGAAGGAATGATTAACTTTTCTGCAGGTGACGTGGTGTTAAAGGAAGCTGGACCAGTATTTGAGCCGGTCCTTGAATTTACTGGCTAGGGAGGACTGTTTAGGTAAAAGGAACCATGTCATCAGCATAGCGAGAGTTCCAGCATTTCAGATGTGACATTATCTGAGCTGCACCAGTTGATCAGCACTGAAAGAATGCAAACAGAGGCCTCTAAAGGCTAGTGTGCTTCTTTGAAATAAAGAGGTAAACAATGTTTCCTTAATCTTTGATTAAATAAATCACTGGAGCATAAGGAAAGGCAAGGATATGTGTTAGCTAAGCTCAATTCGCACCCTCAATAAACTGAGGTAATTTATTTGGTTAGAACTTTAGTAATCAAGATCACAAATCCCTACTGCAAACATTTTTGCCACAAATAAAATAAGTGAATTCCAAAATTTATTTGAATTATTTGAGACATGTATGGCTTCCTCTGTTTTTGAAAAGAAGTTATATATGTTCAGTAAGCTTTTAGGAATAATGGTTAATATAGTTTTCCATCAAATAGCATAAAGATTCCTGATGAAAGACTGAGAATCTAAATTAATGAGAATTAATCCTAAAGGAAATCAACACTGAATATTCATTGGAATGACTGTCGTGGAAGCTGAAGTGCCAGAAGTTTGGCCACTTGAACCAACTCATTGGAAAAGACCCTGATGCTGGTAAAGATTGAAGGCAGAAAGAAAAGGGGGCAGCAGAGAATGAGATGGTTAGATAGGATCACCGACTCACTGGACGTGAATTTGAACATACTCTGGGAGATAGTGGAGGACAGAGGAACCTAGTATGCTGCAGTCCATGGGGTTGCAAACGGTTGGACATGACTTAGTAACTGAACAACAACAAGAAAATATCAGTTATAAAATAAGCTACAAGGATATACTGTATAACAGAGAAAATAAAGCCAATATTTTATAATAACTATAAATGGAGTATAACCTTTAAAAAAAGACTCTTGAGAGTCCCTTGGACTGCAAGGAGATCCAACAAGTCCATTCTGAAGGAGATCAACCCTGGGATTTCTTTGGAAGGAATGATGCTGAAGCTGAAACTCCAGTACTTTGCCACCTCATGAGGAAGAGTAGACTCATTGGAAAAGACCCTGATGCTGGGAGGGATTGAGGGCAGGAGGAGAAGGGGACGACCGAGGATGAAATGGCTGGATGGCATCACGGACTCGATGGGCGTGAGTCTGAGTGAACTCTGGGAGCTGGTGATGGACAGGGAGGCCTGGCATGCTGCGATTCATGGGGTCGCAAAGAGTCGGACACAACTGAGCGACTGAACTGAACTGATATTGTATACTTGTAACTTATGTAATATTATTGTATATCAACTATCCTTCAATCATTAATTACTTCGGTTCTTTTTAAAACAAGTCAAACTTAAAAGCATTTGCTCCAAGTCAACATTCTACACTCAGAAAATTAATCAAAGACTGCATATGAAATAAAGCTACCTTCAACGAACAATTCAGGGAATGAAGCACTGTATAGTGTTGCTTAAGGCAAAGTGAGAAACTTTAGAGTTAAATGGGTTTTTCTCTTACTTTTTACAGAGATCCCAAAGTTAACCTTGGTTGCTTCCCTGGTGGCTCAGATGGTAAAGAATCTGCTTGCAATGCAGGGAACACGGGTTCAATCCCTGGGTTGGGAAGATCCCCTGGAGAAGGGCACAGCAACCCACTCCAGTATTCTTGTTTGGAGAATCCCATGGACAGAGGAGCCTGGCAGACTATAGTCCATGGGGTCACATGGAGTCAGACACAACTGAGTGACTAACACTTTCACTTTACACAGACTAATGTCCTACCATGGACTGTGAGGATGAGCTCTTGAGCCAGCCCTGAGAGCCACTCCTGTGATCTCATTCTTCCTCTTGATTTCACAGCGGATCCTTCCCTGGGAAACTCCTCCACCTGACAGAACCAGACTGCAAACTCAGGAAGAAGAATGACTTCTAATTTCACAACTCTCTCCCATCACCCAACCACTGCTGGGCCAGTAGCCCAATGTACAGCAACACAATCCAATCTGCTAACATTCTGCTTTCCTTTCAAAAAATAAATTCAAGAACGCTTAAAAGTCAGACTGGGATTTAATGTCAGGACTTTCTCGCTTTACCAATGCTCCTCCCATTTCTTTCATCCAGCCTATGGGTCTGTAGTTTGCAGCCTACACAGGGGATCCCCTCTGCTGGCTTAGAAGGTGCAAGGACAGTTCACATCTGATGTGTGTCAACGTCGCTGGCCACCAGCCAGGTGCCTGGCATTCAGAGGCACTAGAATGGCTGTGAATGAATGTGTCATCTCACACACTGAGAGACTCCAGCCCTGTTGCACCCTTCTCCAAAGTACCATAGGCACCTTTCTTTTTCTAATGGACTCAACAATGTGTCTGCATAATTATAATTTCCATATGGAATACAAGACTCCAATATTTCACCCAACTTAGAATGCTTTGTGTGACTGCATCTTTAAAAAAAATTTGTTTATTTATTTGGCTGTTCCTGGTCTTAGTTGTGCATACAGGCTCTTGAATTTTTGCTGCAGCATGTGAGGTAGTTTAGTTACGGCTGGTGGGATCTTTGGCTGTTGCATGCAGAATCTTAGTTGTGGCATGTGGGATCTAATTCTCTGAACAGAGATTGAACCCGGGCCCCTGCATTGGGAGCATGGAGCGTGGAGCCACTGAACCACCAGGGAAGTCCCTGTGTGACGGCATTTTTATTTTTATTTAATTTTTTTGGCTGCGCTGCAAGGCCATGTGAGATCTTAGCTTCCCAACCAGGGATCGAACTCACGCCCCCTGCATTGGAAGGGCAGAGTCTTAACCACTGGAATGTCAGGGAAGTTCCCTGCATTTTTAATTATAATGTATCTTACATAAAGAGGAGGATAAAACATAAGGTATACAAAAATAGTAAAGCAAAAAATGCATATAGCTTCAGATGCCCTGGAAATCCCCAACCAATTTCCATGATTATATCCTCCTGCACCCACCTAATCCAGCAGTAGTTTTTTGATATATAAATAATTTTCTAAGTAAGAAATTCTGAAAACCCTTGGAGAGGTTTCCTAAATGGGCTCTAGGAGAAGGCAATGGCACCCACTCCAGTACTCTTGCCTGGAAAATCCCATGGATGGAGGAGCCTGGTGGGCTGCAGTTCATTGGATCGCTAAGAGTTGGACACGACTGAGCAACCTCACTTTCACTTTTCACTTTCATGCAATGGAGAAGGAAATGGCAACCCACTCCAGTGTTCTTCCTGGAGAATCCCAGGGACGGGAGAGGCTGGTGGGCTGCCGTCTCTGGGGTCGCATAGGGTTGGACACGACTGAAGCGACTTAGCAGCAGCAGCAGTGTCTATAAGTGCAGTTCCCAACATGATAAAAGAATAGATAAATCCCTAAAAAGTTCTCACCTATCGCTGGGTGTTCATTCCTACACAGTTCTACCTTTCCCCACTCTCACCCGCCCCCATTGACCCCCCCCCCCCCACTGCTTTCCTCAG